>OMLC01050726.1:4900-17527 GCA_900302585.1 Regalecus glesne
GGGTGGGGGGGGGGGGGGGTCTGTGGTAGATCAGTGGTAGAGTACGTTTCAGGAACTGATGAGCCAGTCTGCAGGTTTGAATCAACCACATTGTGAGGAAGGGCATCCGGCCTTAATCCTCCCAGGTGCCATCTAAGTCTGTGTCCACCCCTATAACATGGGGACCGATCGAAACACTTAGACTGAATCTCTCAGTGTGTGTGTGTGTGGTGGGGGGGTTCTTTGAAAAGGGGATGCTTCCTCTTCTCTGTCAAATCTGTCACGGGTAAATTTGTAGTCAGGTCTCTCCATTATTCGTGATCAGTCGCCTTCCTAACACATTCCCCAGTGTCCCCCTCTTGCCCACTCCTTGATGTCTGTCATCCATGTTCTGCATGGTCATCCCTGCAGTCTTTTTCTTGGCCTTTCCCTCCATCAATGTCTTCTGCAGCCCATCACATCTTATCAAATGGCCAGAGTATTGCATTCTCCTCTTCACTGTGGTATTTTTAAGCAATCTACCATTTTCTAAGAAAATTTGACACAATATCAACTTCGACACAAACTGCTCTGAATTCCATCATAAGACTGTCAAGATTCCAAGGAAATGTATTTCATATAGAGCACAAGCTGAGACATCAGTTACTTCACCAGGGAAATGCAATAAAAAGGACTTTACAAAGTTCTTTGTTCTCAACTTGTAGTTTCAACCTTGTAGAAGATAGTTAATTGTGTCATAATTGAAGATTATTGACAGCACTTCTGCGAATGGGAGTGATATGAAATAAAATAAATGACCAATGAGAAGGGTTGACACCCAGAACTCACAGGCTGACAAAACTCATCCTCCTCCTCTTCTTCATCCTCACACCATCCACCATCCCTATCCCCGACAACCTTCCCCGACAACCTTTCTCCATTCTTCTGCACTGTTTCACACCATCATCGTTATAGTTTTTTCCTTCTCTATCCATCCGCCTTGACGGCAGACTATCCATCCCATCTGCCACCCTTCCCACCCAGAATCCACCCCTTATCCACAGCTGTGTGACCTGTGTCACCAGCAACTGGGACGTGGCTGGAGGGAGGCGGGCCCCAATGAGCCCTCCCTGGTGAGTGTTTATATGTGTGTGTGCGTGTGTATGTTTGCTTTAGGCTTACATGTGTGCGTTTCTGTATCGGCACACTTGCATGGCGCACACGCCGAGGTGCACTCTGCCTTGTCAGCATCATCTGGATTTAGCCGGTTGATGGACGACCCGCTGCCTAGAGCTGTCAGTGTCCTGCAAACACTGGACCTTTCCCACAGACTCCAGCAGATTCATCTGCTGAGCAATGAGGCTAAATCCTCTGTCACCTGTGGGAGGATGATGGAGCAACAACTGAGTTCTCACGGACAACGTGAGAGAGTCACTACCGGTCATGAAGTGTGTGAAACATGGTTTTTACCATCGTTGATCATGAGGATTTATGTGGAAACTCATCTACTTTTTATATATACTTTCTGTCACTGGTGCATTTAAGACAATAGCTAATCCACAAATATCAACCTCACACGTGGCTTTGTAGCTGCTCTTCATAATGGCTACTGTCAGGAATGACTTTCCCGGGGAAAAAGAACATTTTATCTTCACGCAATCGAAGGCAAATGATGAGGGATTAGGCAGGTAACGCCAGGTTTGCTGAAAATGTGAAGTTATGGGTAACAAGAAAAAAGTAAATGTAGAGCTTAGGGCCAAATGCCCTGTTTGACACCTTGCAGTGGGTTCATTTCTGCATCCCCTGGCTTGTTAGTCAATGAGTAAAACTCAGATGAACTTTAGTTATTTTCAGTCTTTTTATGTGTCTTATCAACCCAAGGCTTGGTAACCATCTTCCAGTGATCTTAATGTCATGTCATTGGCAACCGCTTCTCCACTGTCGGGTTGCAGATCTACCGATGCCAATCCCATTACTCACTGGGCAGAAGACAGCGAAACACCTTGGGCAGGTCGCCTGTCCATTCCAGGGCCGGATGCCCTTCCTGATACCCCACAGTGGGTTCAAATCCACAGCCTCTGGCTCATTAGTTCCTGAAGCGCACGTTCTACCCCTGAGCTACCATGGACCCCCATGCTCTTAATTTATTCTGGAAATTATATTATTCACTGCCAAAAATACTCCAACAGTTATTCAAGTCCAGCCAGAACCTGAATCAACTCTTTACTATTCATACTGTATGTAGTGTGCTATGAATCACTTGGAGGGGTTTTGAAAATCTCAAAGATGATGAAATAGTATTTATTAACAAGACGGCGCATATACAGAAGACAGATTTAGTTTATCAAATCTCACTATTGTTATTCATTTAAGCACAGTGTCGAGTTGGGTCATGTTTATTTATACACCCCAATAAATCAGTCACTTTCCAGAGGGGCTTACAACCACAGTGACAAACAAGTAGAAACAAGAAATGAAGACAACTCCCTCTATTACTAAACCGTCTTTCTTAAAAAAAATAGCGTAAAAAAAAAAATGCAGCACATTAGCTTAGGTGCCAAAGCCACTTCAACTTTACAGAAGGAAAGTCTTTAAATGATGACTGGATTTATCCAGTGGTGAAATTTTCACATAAAAAATGTGAACTTAAATCTTCCGACTAACATCAGAATCACTATCTTAAAAGGATTACAGACACACCTTCGATGTGATTCTCAGAGAACGACAATAGTAACCAGCGATACTTTAATTTCCCAGACAAAGCCCATGAGGGCATACCAATCCTGGCATACAATTTATGCCAGGATTCACATTTACAGTCCAACCATTGCAAATGTATTCCCTCATCTAGTGGGTACAAAAGGTCTACACAGCCCTGTGTAATGGCAAGTTTTTATGATGCAAAAGAATTGAATCATGTCAGAACATTTTCCACCCGAATGTGAAATTGCTGCCCATAAAACTCAAGTGAAAAACAAACAAACCTTCTAGCAAGAAAAAAGCCCCAAACTTGAAATTACCTGGTTGCATAAGAGTGCACACCCTGAAAGGAATATGTCGAAGCACCTTTTGTTTTTGTTACACCACTTGGTCTTTTTTGGTGAGATCAGCTTGGCACATCCCAACTTGGCAATGCTTTCACACTCTTTCTTGCAAAAAACCTCCTCGCCCCATCAATTTATAAGGGCACCTCCTGTGCACAGCCCTCTTCAGGTCACACCACAGATTTTCTGTTGGATTCCGGTCTGGGCTCATGCTGGGCCCTTCCAAAATGTTGATCTTTTGGTGAAGCCACTTGGTTTGTTGATTGGAATGCATGTTTTGGGTCGTTGTCATGATGAAAAGGGAAATCCCTCTTCAGCTTTCTAGCAGACACCTGAAGGTTTTCCTCCAAAATTGACTGGTATTTGGAACGATATTCTTGAGTCCCTCCACTTTGACTAAATCCCCGGTTACAACTGAAGAAAAGTAGCCCTGAAGCCTGATGCTGCCACCACCATACTTCACCATCATCATCTTTTGGTGATGCGTTTGTTTTGCACCAAACATACCTTTTGGAATCCCGGCTAAAGAATCCAACATTTGTCTCAATAGACTATACTACATGTTTCCACTTGGTTGTGGGAGGAAGACTAAAGAGGAGGTTTATGGATGTGATATGGGAGGACAGGCAGTTGGCTGGTGTGACAGGAAGATGCAGAGGACAGGAAGAGATTGATGATTGCTGTGTCACCCCTAATGGGAACAGCTGAAAGTTGTAGAATATGAAGAATACAGAAGATCATTGTCCCATTTAGGCAGTGGTGCACCATGGGTTTTTAGTCAGGGTCTTTGGTAATTAACCTCCACATAGGGGCACACTAATTTCTCATAGAGCTGCAGATATAGCCAGCATAGCCATACAAAATATACAGTATCAGGATGGCTGATCCACAACAACCACAACACACACAACTGTCCACAATAGTACCTGGTGTAGCATTACATTACATGAAATTACAGGCATCACCATCGGATATGCCTTTATGTTACGTAGCTACCAGATTATGCACGAGTATCACATGGCACAAAAACAACAAACCATCAGAGACCATTAGTTCCAAGCAAAGGAGCCTGCCAAGGCAACACCAAAACAAAAAAAGACAAAAGGTTTCCATTAGCAGGGATCTCAGAAATGTAATCAATAATCACTTAGCAGTGCTGATTGGGCTGCTGCGGCTCAGTGGTAGAGTATGTGCTGCTGTGAGTTCAAACCCATCATAGGGTGTCAGGAAGGGCAGTGGAACTTAATCTCCCAGTCTGTGTCCACCCCACAATGTCGGGACTAATCGGGACACGTAAAACGGACCTCTCAGTTTGGAGTTCTCACATCATTAGTTTGTTATAGAGAATGTCTTTAAAAATGTGGAGACTCCTCCTAAATGTGCTATAAAAACACACACAATGTCAATTTGGAATAAGATCATCAGTAGCTGTAAATACATACAGTCACTCACAACCCACCGGTGTCTCAAACTCAACATTGGTCATGACACCAGGGCCGGCACTGATGCATCCCACAGCCCCTGGGGCATTCTGTCACTACACAGCAACATTTGATTGGCTGATGATATGGTCACTCAACGTTGGACTCATTTTAGAGCTTCGGGCTTCAAGGAAAGGCTAGCAATACAAACCAGTGCTGGTCCAATGAGCTGTGATGTATTTGGATGAGAATCTGTTATGGGAAATTCCTGCTCAGCCCCAGGAGAGAATGAGTAATTGAATTCAGCACATTTCAGGCACACTTCAATTGAACGATAAAAATACATTACGATGTTGTCGGTGCCAGGGGAGAAGGCCCTGACTGCTCTGAGATTGATATTGACACAATCTATTGACAGCCTACCACTGCATGTAGAGAGCAACCAGTGCTTGGCAGAAACTCCTGCAGCTTATTTAACGTTGCCAAAGCCCTCTTGGCAGCCTCCCGGACTACTTTTTCCCTTGCCCCCTTGTTAATTTTGGAGGGACATCCTGTTCTTGGTTGTCACTGTCCTACCGTATTTTCTCCACTGGTTGATGGTTGTCTTCACGGTGTTCCATGGTATATCTAATGTCTTGGAGAAAAAAAAACCTTCTCCTGATCAAGGCCTTTCAACAATCGGAACCCATTTATGATTTGTAAGCTTTTTGTGGACCATGGCTATTGCAGTTGGATGCAGCCAAGAAGAGAGAGATTTGTTTTGCGTGTCCTAAGAAGTCCCCACTTTGTGGGGCTGGACAGGGACATATGTAGATAGGGCTTGGGGGATTAAGGCTGGATACCCTTCTTGATGCCCCCATGGTGGGTTTGAATCTGATGCCACCAAGAAGATGTGAGGAAAATCCCAAAGGAACTGCTGAACTTCATTTGGGGTTCCTCATAGTCACAGTCACTTTGACTGCTGGCTGGTGTATACTAACTGTATACTAACTCATTTCTATTTTATCCCTAAAATGTTTATGAATGGTTTTTTTTCATCTTTATAGGACATACTTTCACATAGAGGTGGAAAATGTTTGGATATGATTTATCTTGGTTTGGTCATTTTGATTTTTCTTGGTGGTTTTAGGAACAGCATATCTCAGCAGGTAGGGTGGTTGTCTGGTACTAGGTAGATGGGTGGTTTGCTCTTTGGTTCCTTCAGAAAGCATGTCAGTGTCCTTGAGGCAAGACACTAGGCCTCTAATTGTTTGGGACAACAGATGAAAAACACCCTGGTGGCCATTTACATTCTAAATGTTCATTAATATGCACTGTCCCTATAAAAGAGATCCTTCTAGCTATCGTTAACCATGCACCTTTTTACATCACAAAAACAAGCCAACGTTACCAGGGTGCATATACTTTCTATGTCCGCTCTATGCATTACTGCCATTGGGCCTCACCCCCTGGCTGCTTTTAAACTGGCAGCAACTATTCACCTCTCCATCAGGACTTCTCTCTATAGGAAAAGGCTTCAAAGGACTTTAATTTATTGTAATGGACACTGCATCTGTGCAGGCAGGCATCAAGCAATGTTCTGTTCATATGTAAATATGCACATAAATCTAGCCAAGCTTTACAGTTGCAAGCCTCCGTTTTATATCTCTCAAAGGGGAACCTGATATAACTCAAAGAGTGGTTGGGGAACAGTTCAGAGAAGACCTCATGTATATTCAGCACCTTACATATCAGTCCAGTCCAAATGGCTTCCTGGATCAAAACCATTCACTATTTGGCCTGCAGAAAAACACACAGGGATAGGTACTATGTTGAGTACAGTGAATTACATGTTGACAGAAGAGAAGGGTGGAGCCTGAGAAATGGGTGTACACAATATGCCTGAGGCTTTTGGAGTCCCTACCAAAGAGACAGGCTGAGAAAAGCCATGGAAGATTCCAGATGTGGAGACGCTGATCTATTGATTGCTTAAAGGAAACATACTGCAGTGTGTCTCCTTGTAGTGTGTTCCCAAAGAAGCTTTAATGAGGAGGGGTAATTAAGCTTTCAACTACTGCTCGAGGAGAGAGACTGCATGTGCATATTCAGATGTTGGCCACCCATCTGGCTGAGTCCCTTAAACAAAAATATGACAGGCTATTTATGCAATAATTTTACATAATTTTTCAACATTGAAAAGCATTATAGGTAATGAGGACCTATAGTGGTATAAATTGCTCATTTAATAGAGCATAATCCAACTGTGTAATCAAAACGATGCAGTTCTGTGTACTGTGCATTCCGCCATGATGGTTCACTGCACTCTCAACAGCGGTTATTTGAGGAAAGAAAATATATGAATGATCAGCTAAGCAGGTATAATATAATATTATGGCTAGAGGCCAAGAAAGTCAAATAGTAAAGCATGTACTTTGGGAACGGACGAGCCTGAGGCAGCAAGTCTGACTAAAAACCTAGAGGAGACCAAGCCTTTGGAGTCAGAGCTCTGGAACAGCTGGCTAGAGGAGATCAAGCAGGCTAACTCTGTTTCTTCCTTTAAATCTCTTAAAAATGCATCATCTCAGAATGGCTCTGGAATCTCCTACTCTGTTTTCACTACTAATACAGATGAAAATTACATGTATATTAGGCTTGGTTCCTCATGCACGCTGCCTTATTTTACATGGGTGGGTTACCAACAGAAGTTATGTAATGGCGCGTGGAGTTTGTGTGCAAACACTTTGACATGCACATTCACACTCACAAACATCTGTAACAGCTGAGGTTGAGGGTGGTTACATCATAGCTCATACAGTAATAGCGGGGTATGATTCATCCAAGGCCATAAGGTTGTTCCTTGTTTGTGAGATTTTGTTCTTTGTCTGGAAGTTCTCATTTCCTGACCTAACAAGTCATACAAATCAGTTTAGATATCAACAAAACATTTTCAGATCTACTTTCCTTTACTTGCTTATTTTGCCCGGGACTGATATCGGCTAACGGGGATTAATATTATGCCAAAAACTCTGTTTCAGGGTGTGACAAAAATAGCAATGATCACCATCAAGCTACAGAGCCAGTAGGGAGGTTCTTTGGGAGTTAACAGGAAACAAACCCTATCCTGAGTTCAAAAACTTGTGACCAAGCCCCTCAGACACACACGCAAGTCTTTTAAGATCCACTGATTTGTCATGTAGGGATTTTTTTTTCCATTTCTTTGGCTTCGGCACGTTGGCTGAACTGCAGCCGGGCTGGGAGTTAGGAAATGGATGCTGGCCTGATTTTTGGAAGCACTCATCAGCATGCCAAGACCTTTTTGGGTTGAGTGAAGTTCACAAAATTGTTAAGTAATGATGTCTAGTTATCACATTTTCCATTTGAAATGTACTGAAACGTACAATGAAATTTAGAATAAATGGATGTTAAAAAAGCCGGGCAGCATGTGAGATAGGATTCAAGGATGTTGCAGATCTATGGCTTCACCATTAACAAAAGAAGAGTGTCATTTTGAAATCAGATCTCTCTTGAAAACTCCTCATAAGTTTCTCAGTGACACATCCTGCTTTGAATGAATATATATGACTGGGTTGTGGGGGAGAACAGTTTGACTGCTGACACTCAAAATTGGGCTTTCAATACTTTGTACTGGTTAGTATAATTCCCCAAGGTTGAGGTGGAGATAACCACTGTGGAGATGCAGTGGGGATATGTTTTTTTTTATATGACTGACGCAGCGCTGCAGACTTAAACTTGTGTTCCGCTAAATGAATTCTGATATTTCTTGTGATTTAAATTCAAGAGGCCGTGGTAGCTCAAAGGTAGAGTGCCTCTCAAGCCAGACAGAGGCTGCGTGTTCGAACCCACCGCAGGGTGTCAGGAAGGGCACTGGTCTTAATCCCCCAAGCTCCATCTAAATCCTTGTCCACTCCCACAATCTGGTGATGTAATCGTGACACAGAAATGGACCTTTCTTACTAGTTGTGAACATACCAGAATTGTCCATCGGAGATGTCGTCTTCCCAGTCTCAAAGCACTGCAGCAGAGTCTGTCAACACGAGCCGCCGTTCCAGTTATTGTATAAAATGTTGGGTACACAACGTATGGGCTGGATTGGCTTATCTCCTGCACGTACCCAGGGAGGGATCCAAGGTTCACTTATGAAGCTGCAGAACACTTGTATCTGCTTTTCACACGCTCTCATGCATGCACAGGTACACAGTCAAACAGCCGTGTGAGCACTGACAATCGTTTGGCCTCAGACTCCAGCAGCACGAATTGACATGCAAGCACATGCAACAGGTCAAAGCACACGGCGGCTCGTGTTGCCTGTGCAGAAACAAACATCCACTCGTGCATACACACGCACTCACATGCAGTACTTTCTCGGGTTTGCTCTTATTTCCTGTATCATTCTCAAATGTGGGTGTGAGATGTCCAGCAGCCAGTCCCTCCCACATTCTCTATTCATCGTGTAGAACGTCTCTTAACAACTTAACATCCCCAGAGCAGAGAGGGACAGATGTACGCTCACATTCAACGTTAGATAATCCTGAAAGAGTAGGGGATTTATGATGCAATGAACTCGACTCTCCCATAGAAGGCCAACTCATTCCCTCGGATGCCACCTTCGTCCAACAATCACATCGCCATTGTTTTTTTCAAAGTGTGCGATAAGCAGAGAAGACAGTGATGCGGAAAGATGTTTGACCGCAACGCCTCAGAACTCCAGGTATGAAGATATGAGGCTGACGTAAAAACACTGCTCAGATCTTGCCCATCAATCTTGCATTAGAGCAATGCATTGCTCTGCAGATGGAACAGATATAGTGTATTTGCCCACATGAATGCCGTTAGGGTGCCAACAGGTTTTCACCTTATCTCTTGCTTAGATCAAGGACTTCAAGCATTGTAGGAGAAGGTTCCCACCGACGTGGCAGCACCTCGCCTAAAGTCTCTCACCTTACCAAAAGATGAGAGAGAGACACAAATCATTCTCCAGGAGAGAACATTTAAAAAGGGAACTCTGCTCAGACTGCTTACTCCCGATGCTAAATAGTAGAGTGCCTAGGAAGGATTTACTCAGTACGTGAATGTGGCAAGAGACACTGGGAGGGGCCAGAGCAGGTGAAATACTGTGGAAAGGCCTTCTGTGTCAATGTGCTGAGACAAGGGTGCCCTTGGCATTAACCCTGTAAAACCACCAAACCCACCACCGTGCTGTGGCTCATGACGGAGGAGCTGGAATGTGCCCAGACCATCATTTACATGTGAATGCTATATGACAGAAGGATTTAGATATATAGGGAATAGTGAGTGGCATGTGTGTGAGAACCTCTGAGAGTCTGTGTATTCAGCTTTGTATGAAAAAAGGCTAGGATATGAGTTTTGAGCGTATAGCATTGTCTAAGTATCCATCCATCCATCCATTGTCAACCTCTTATCAAAAGTCGGGTCATGGGGTAACTGGAGCCGATCTCAGTCCTTATTGGGTGAAAGGCGGGGTACACCCTGTATAGGTCACCCGTCTATCAGAGGGCAGAGCAGTTAGGGGAACAGTGTCTTGCTCAATGACACCTCGACACTGTGCTTATCTGCAGGTGCGGGGATCAAACCTGCAACTATCCGATCACCAGGCGACTGCTCTTCACACTGAGCCATGCTGCCCCCATCAAGCCATCCATCAGTCCAAAATTCTTAATGTCTGTGTGAGTTGCAAATCTGTTGAAATTTTGCAGCAATGTGGTTCGATCCCACGGTTATTTAGAAAGCATGTAGAAGTCCTTGAGCAGGACACTGGCAACTCGTGGAAAGGAAGTCGTCAGACTTTCACCAAGTCCTTAGTTACTTGGACTCATAAGAGTAGTGCCTTGTATCTATTTTATCTCTGATTGTTTTCGTTGCCACTAACAGGTGAGGGCTTCAGCAAAGGGACGGGAGTAACGGCTCAGTCAAGAGTGACACTAGGAAGGCTTATGAGGGTTTTTGCATCTTTCTTTAAGCCATAATCCTGAGTATATGCAAACAAAGGTCCTCTCTGATACTTAGTTTTGCTGAGTGTGAGCAAATCTCAGAAACATCAGTCTGACAACCAGATAAATCAATACACAAATAACAATCGTCCATAAATAACACATGCACACCGGCACTATAATTATGAAGAAAATAGAGCACCAGCTCAGGGACTAGGCAAACAGGTAAACTCCAGGTTACTGTTGAGCAAGCTAATCGTAACACTTTATGACTTCCATGTCTATGATGTTCCATAAGCATACTTATTATGTGTTATAATCTGCTTAGAACTCTGTGTAATTATAGCTATAAACACTCATAAATATTCCCACTGATGGCGAGCAAATGAATGACGGATGTTTGCGTTTCCCTAATGGGATGTTTCCCCAAAACAATTAACTTAAATTATAGATAACTGAAACAATCCGTATTTGTAGCTCTATATAATGATTCATAACTAAACAATCAACCGAGTGCAGGTACTCCCGTGTGATACAGCCAGATGATAGACATCAACATTTCTCAGATCTATTGTTTCCCTGCAACTCTCTCCAGATACTCAGTTGACATGTTATAAAGTATGGTGGATATTTATGAGTAGTTGTAGTTACACAGTTCTCAAAGCAGATTATAACGTGTATAGTGGCACGGTGGGGAAGCGGTTGGCGCTGTTGCCTCACAGCAAGAGGGTCCTGGGTTTGAATCCCGACCCAGTTCCCTTCTGGGTTCCATGTTCTCCCCGTGTCTGGTGGGTTTCCTCCGGGTGCTCCAGTTTCCTCCCACCATCAGAAAGACATGCATGTTAGGGCTACTTCTCCTGCCTGGGCCCCTGAAAAAGGCAATTTGGTAAAATAACTAGTTGGTCCCCTGGTACTGCAGCTGCAGTAATAAAGTTGTCTCACCTGTGAGGGGTCACGTATGAATGTAAAAATAGATCAAGAGGCCTGATGCTGAGATTTTAGAGAACTGAAACAAATTTGGTTCTTCCGTAAATTCACATGCCCACTGCCTCTCCCCGCACACACGCACGCACACACACCCACACACACACACACACTCAAAAAAATCCCAAATAGGAACGTGTGTGTGCATGATCGATATTTAAAGCTATCTATATGTGCTCAGTAGTGTATGTAAGTGTCATTTTCACACCCCGGTTTATTGAGTTGTGGTCTTGTCCTTTTGCCAGGGCTGTAATTATGGTCATGTAGCTGAGGTCGTATTCACTGCCGCTCACGGGTCTCGAACCTGCCACCTCATCAACTTCAACACAGCCACGGTATGGGAGATGAAGGCTCTAACCACTGAGCTAAAAGCCCAGACTTCTAACTCAGCGGTTAGAAGCATTCTTAAGGCAAGGGGTGTGAGGAGTTTACCACCTACTACCACTAGCTAGCCCATGCTAGCTGGCATCTGTTACAGTCACGCCACAAGGGAAGGAGTACAGTGTGGCGCCTGCAAGGGAGCTGCCAGCTTTAAAAAAAAACACAAATCAAACAAAGAGAAAGTCAGAGCAGTATCATGTGTTGCCCTTTGCTTTTGGGAATATTCTTCTTTCATGGAAACTATTTCCATGACTCAAGGTGGCCCAAGGTGACCGACTGTCAGATCCGTGTATTCTCACATTTGTCTCTTCTCTGTCACCTTGTGGACAATGTTTTCTCCATATGTCTCTCTCTTGGTTTTTGTTGTCATGTGTAACTCTTTTTCCTTGGTTTATCGTCTCCCATCTTTCATGTCAAACCAGTCCCCACCCGGCTCTACGGCTAGCTGCCCCTCCCAATAGCTCTTGTTGTTCTATCCGTTTACACTGTGAGGAGCAAATCTCACTCGACTGGCATGCAGCGAGGCTGCCTAGACAGACTCTTCCCTGAGGTAATTATCCTGTCTCTGACCTGTCTCGCTCTGCTCTCGTCTGGTACACACTAACCCATTTGTGACACTAGTGCCGCCTATTTCACCACGCATATTCCATTGATAGGACAAGGGAGGTATGTCCATGTGGGACTGTGTGTGTGTGTGTGTGTGTGTGTGTGTGTGTGTGTGTGTGTGTGTGTGTGTGTGTGTGTGTGTGTGTGTGTGTCCATGTGTGTGTGTGTCCATGTGTGTGTGTGTCCATGTGTGGGTCCGTGTTTGTGTGTCTGCTTGTGCACTCACGTCTATGTGTGTATTCTGTAATAGATCGAGTCACTACATCCATTTATTTCTGTTCATAG
>OMLC01050744.1:4012-14428 GCA_900302585.1 Regalecus glesne
GGGGGGGGGGGATCCACTCACTCACTTCTTCTCCTCTCATGACACACAGGAGTCTCAGATGGGCACGACAATCTGTCTGCTGGGCTTCAGTGGCATGGATGTACCACCTCCTGCTGGCCCGCTCTGGATTCTGGGAGACGTGTTCATCGGGAGGTACTACACCGTGTTCGACAGGGATGCCGACCGGGTGGGGTTCGCCCCTGCCAAGTAAAAAGACAGGAGGAAGTATGTAGCGTCTTGTCGGACTAAGAGTGGCTTCTTGTTTTTTTGTGGTAAAGTGAGCCGACAGAGCAAGCAAAGCTAGATCACTTTAGCTAAATCACTTTTTTTTGTGTCCGATCATTTCATGCTTGCTAGCCAAAGGGCTTCTGCTGTTGCATCTGGTCTACGGAATCCTCGAAGACCAATTTTTAGCTGCGCAATATTTCAGTCTCTGAGTGAAGCTTACTCTTCGTCTCAGGCAGGATATTCATTTGTAATGGAGAAAGCAAGAAAGACCAAAATAATAAGATGAGGATCTGTAGCAGTTCAGATGCTGTTCACCAAAGAAAGTTTAAGGGAGTCAGTTCCCGGGTTTTGTCTGTAAAAACTGATTTATTTTTCTCCTTTTGGTCTTTTAAAGGACAAACTCTAAATGGTTGCACTGGATTATTTTTTCTCTTTTGTAAGTTTGAAGCATGTGTTTTGAGTGATGATCAAGATGTTTCAATAGTCTTTGGTGTATGGGTATGTGACCTTTTGTCTCTTGCCATTTAATGATTGCATAAGAACCGCCACTTTGAATCGGTGTTAAGGAAACTCAATAAATCAGAAGAATCTGAACCATGCGTACATCATTTGTACAATGAAGATGTCCGTTTGTGACTTCCGTTTTTGAATGTCAAACCTCAGTGTAAAAGTAAAAAATTCAGTCTGACATAAGTTGTTGTGCTTCATAACACTCCTGCTAACTTATTGGATCAAAATCCCAGTGGCTCACCTGGTGGAGTGTGTGCCACACGAGGCTGCGTTGTTGCTGCCGTAGGCCGGGTTTGACTAACCCAATCTGCTCCATGCCATCTGTTCTCTCTGCCCTGTCTTTCCTTTCTCTCTTTCAATTTTCCTGTCAAAGGTGGAGAATGCCAAAAAGAATATTCCCAAAACATGCAAAAAGTTTACTAACTCAATTGATGTCTTATTGATCAGTTATCTTCCAATAAAACTGGATGCATTGGTGAAGAATCAGATGACTACAGAGAAGGGCAAGTGTAATGTTTATTGAGTATACAAAGTGCTGTGTATGTGCGTGCATGTGTATACCAGTGAATGTCAGAGCTGATCTTCAACAGAAGAAAAAATACTTAACTTTCAAAAAAACATACACAGCATGCAAATGAGCATGAGGCTAAGCCTAACTCCCCAACCCCGAGGTAGTGATCTACTTTGGGTATTTCTTGACATATTGTGGTAAATGTGGCACAGTGCCCCCCCCTTCACTGCAAAACAAAAAAGATTGCAGTAGGAAGGTCAGTGAGCAAAGTAAGACTCTTACAATGTGCACGGAAACACCCCCCTGGCTCTCCAGACCTCCCACAGATTGAGCTGCACCAAAATACCAGTACCTCCAGAACAAAGCACATTGACATCCCAAGAGGGATGTAACATGTGTCTTCAAACATACGTCGTTTTTTGGTTAAAAATGTACAATAAATACAAAAATACTGACCTGTTTCTCCATATGTTTGATAAAGATATTCAATGGCTTCATAATGCACTACAGAACTAATCATACCTCCACCTCCCGCCACGATTCACAATGAAATAATGACAGTGAGGGTCCGCTCCATATCGTTTGTTCCAACTCTAAGGCCATTGGCAAGACAATGAAGGGTCCAAGTGGCTACTTTGGAGTGGGTGTTTTTATCAATGACTACTAGGGACTTCTTTACTAGCAGCTAGCACTAAATTCACTCTTGGCCATCTCTCAGTAAATGCAGACAGTTGGCATGACACTGACAATATGGAAAGACCTGACCCCCTCCAGTTAAACTGGTGTCTGGGGCCAGCTGCTGTGGGGAGAACAGACCTGACATCTCTCCATCTAATGATTTGAAGCATGAGACAACCAATGAATGACAACCACAATCAGAACTGCTGATTTCTGAAAAGTCTCGACAGCCAGAACTGATCAGATTTGACATTAATCTGTGACATGTATTGGTCAAGCATAGTCAGTGTTTAGGGCCGGTATGGACTGACTACTGAGCTGACCTGTGTAACCCGACCTTGTTCTACTCTAATTCCTTTCTGGCTTCCATCTACCTTTCCATCTACAGCCTAGGACAGATTAGTACCTCCAGATTAACCCATGCTGACCATTGGCTGGGTTCAAAATGCAAAAACACACACCCACCCACATGGAGCTGGCATTCCATGCACTTGTATAAAAACCCTCTCAGTATTGGGGCACAAGCTGACTGAGATAATGCTAAGACTATTGAGTCCAGAGACAAAGAAAAGAGTACCAGCCACGGTTCACGACAGGTGGTGAAGTATCAGAGCAACCATGTGAGAGTGTTCTAGTGTCACATGACCGAGGGTGGTGGAAATTGTTTTCAGCATCTAATCCATCCTATGGTATAAGGAATAGTGAGAGCAACAGCAACACGGTGCTCAGGGAGCAGTTAGGGGTTCAGTATAGGACACCTTGACATGCCTTCTGCAGGGGATCAAACCACCAATCTCTAATTAGACAACCACCCTGCCTACTAAGCTATGCCGCCCCTTAAAAAACCTTTTTCAAATCCCCAAATTTAGCCTCACAACTGGTAACTTCCCCCATCCCCAGCGAGCAAAGCCATAAGAGCTGTACAAGAAGTTGGTGAGGACTCTGGCAGGGAATCTGCTTAATTCCCACGGGGACAAATTCAAAAGCTAAAGATTAGTTTTCCGATTTAGAATCCAGACTAAATTCCTGATATAAGTTTGTCCAACTCATTGTACTCACAATATTCCATTCTGACATCTACAAATGCAACTATAGAGACCAAAACACTGATCCGTTTTTTGCATGGCTAAAGCAAATACAGTATTTTGACATTTTTAGGTAGGTGACACAGGTCAGGTAATAAATTAACTATGAAAACATATCAGACCCAGCATGCCAAAAAAGAGCAGGAGAAGTTTGTTTTCTCTGCACTGCATCGATTTTGCATCTTAACACCCAGTGAATTGAACAGTGCAGAGCAAATATCAGTCTATGAAAATTCACATCATGGCTGTGTTATACAGAATATGAATCATCAAGACATCAGCAAAATCAGCTCGGAACACGAGAAATGGCACGAAGACACCATGTTCATCAAATTCGTGGACGAGTAGTCCAACGTCATGAACAGACAACACCAACTCGCAGCTTAGTTTAATCCATCTGATGTTTACGTTAGTAACACATGCAAGGGATATTTTTCTCTTTCTAACGTCCTGGGAAAAATAAAGCTGATCAACACAGTGCTCATCCTTATGCAGCTTTGGACAGCACCGAGTAGCCCATTATGAAGAGCCTTACTCAACAACGGAACAAGATCTTGCTTTTATATAAAAAAATTAAAGCCTTATATTAAGTGCCACCATCACTTCAACTAAAGAATATCAAGTCCTTCAAGCTGATCAACAATTTATTTGCTTTTTGGTTGCCACACACTCACACAGTCAGCAGTACATTCTGTACTTTTAACAGGAGGAATTAGCACTCTACAGAAGTAACATTACATCTCTAAATGGAGTGAACACCATAATGACCACACCATTATACTGCATGAGATGTGTTGGCCCAGCTGGGATGCTCCAAGTAGCAAGCCTAAGATTTCACCGATGGATTGATTCCTACTTCATCTGAGAAGCAGTGTGCCAAGTGCATTTCCATACCAACTTCTGTAATAACCACAATGAGAAATGGGCCCTAATTAACCATGGATGATACCTGAATGATCAGATCTAGTGCGTTTTGTATGTCAAGGCAGATTTTTTTCCCCATTCTCCTCAGAGTGACTGTGTGTGTTACACTTCCTAGCAAACATGTAAATAGAATAGAAAAGTTAAAATTTTGATGTAGTGTTGGACAAAAAAAAAATTCAATGAAGACGCCATCTTCCCGGATCCTCTCCTTCCCATAGTAATGACACAGACTGCACCCACAGTGGATATTTAAGTGATGGTTTTATGTGGCTACTTGAATTCTCTGCAGTATGGAGACTTTTCACACAAAGACTAAATAACCGGTCAAAATAATTCTGACAACTAGGTTTTTTTAGGTTTGGGTTTGCTCCGCAATAGCAGTTCTAAGCAGCCCGCCAGGATCTGAGAGGGCGCAGTAGAGGGTGTACCCCAGCTCATCCACTTCCTGTTCTGTTAGCTCACAGAAAAGGTTCACTTTTGGCCTGAGGGCACAGGGAAGTCTCCCAGCCTCCAGGTGCCCCACTAGCGCTCGCAGCAGTTGGAGGAAGCGGTCAGCCAGTGCCTCCTGGGTCCAGTCACCTTCCTTTTCGCTAAGCAGCAAGATGGCATTGGTGAGCTGGCTGGCATTGAGCCGGTTCAGGGCTGGGTTGAGCTTGCACATGGCCTTGGCCACTTTCAGGCAAGTGCAGCGGCACCCACCATCCTCCTGGTCCAGTGCCCTTAGCCGTGCCGTCTCTGCCACACGAAAACTCTGTCGCCATAGGTTTTCATGCCGCTCAGCAGCTAGTCGGTGAGGTTTGGCAATCAATGAAGTTCCATCGTCCATCACAAGCAGAGGCAGGAAGTCCACATACAGCTTGCGGTCTGTCTCGTACTGGACCTCAAGTGTTAATGTTTCTGAGGGAACCACAGGACGGATGATATAGTCTAAGATGCTCCCTATAGCAGGCCAATTTATAGAACCAGCCACTAGTTTATCAAAAACCTCCAGGACTGACTTGGGGGAGAGGTAGCCTCCAACCATGCAGCGGTCCCAATAGCTGTTGCCCCGGGGAAAATATTCAAGGTTCTCCCTGCGAATGAGCCAGAAACCTGGGACGTTCATGATGGTGTCCTCCCCTGGGATGGAAGACCACAAGTTCTTTTCCAGGATCATTGGCACCATCAGCTGGGCGTGGTCTGCTGTTACCACCTGGGACAGAATGGGGAGGGTGAGAAGGGGGAAAAACAGATTGAAAAGGGAAAATTGAGGTGCAAGTGGGAACATTGCTAAGCCTTTATTTAAAAAATGTGGAAAAAAATCAACTGCCAGCACCACCTTTCCCCTTTTTTGTTCTTACCTGCAGGTCATCATAAAGACTGCCGCTCAAGTACATTTCTCTGAGGGGCATGTCCGGCAGTTTGGCATGTAAGAAGACCCTAAGCTCAGCGCAAATGTCCAAGGCAGCCCTTCTGGCAGTGGCCTGCTCTTCGGTTGGAATGTTTACCCTCTCCAGATAGAACTGCCACAGGTGCTCCTGAAGGGAGAGACGCATCCGAGCTCGCAGCAAATCAGTTTTGGTGGCACTGCTACCTCCTGCGCCAGCTCTGCCCACAGACCGCCGCATATAGTCTGAGGGGAAGGAAGCCATTAGTATCTGAGAGCAGCCAGATGAAATATAGATGAGTTAGTTCTTGTCATCACTAAAGAGACTTTGTGCTCTTCTCTCTGTGGTTTGTTCTAGTGAGTTTAGAGGAACTGATGGGAAGTGAGGGATTTATTATTAGATGCACATCGATCAACAAAAACATTAAAAGCACTGACAGGTAAGTGAATCGCATTGTGTTGTTACAATGGCACCTATCAAGGGGTGAACAGCAAGTGAACAGTCATTTCTTGAAGTTGATGTGTTGGAGACAGGACAAATTAGGCAAGCTTAAGGATCTCAGTGACTATGACAAGGACCAAACTGTGAAGGCCAGATAGCTGAGTCAGAGCATCTCCAAAACAGCAGATCTTGTGGTATGTTGGTGGTATACAGTGCTAAGTGCCAACGAAAAGGGTCCAAATAGGACAACCCATGAACCAGCGTCAGAGACGTGGGCACAAAAGGCTAGCCCATCTGGGGGTGGGATCCAATCCCACATAAGAGCCACTGTAGCTCAAATTGCTGAAAAGTGAATACTGGCTGTGATAGACAGGTGTCACAACACATTGTCTATGGCATCCTGTTGTAAATGGCGTGGCATAACTGCAGATTGGTCGCAGAGCCCATGATGACCCCTGTCCACCAGCAAAAGGGCCTACGAAGGGCAGATGAGCATCGGGGCTGGACCATAGAGCAATGGGAGAAGCTATCCTTGTACAATGAATCAGATTTGCTTTTGTATAATATGGACAGCTAGGTGCGTGCATTGTTTACCTGGGGATGAGTGGACCAGGATGCCCTATGGGAAGAAAACTAGCCGGCGGAGGTGGTGTGACGCTCTGGACAATGTTATGCTGGGAAACATTGCTAGTTTTCATGTTGATGGTACTTTGACATGTACCACCTAACTAAAAATTGTTGCAGACAAAAGCCACCAGTAGCTCAGCAGTAGACCACATGCCTTCAAGTCAGGCATTGTGGGTTCAATTCTACTGCGGGGCACCAGGACAGGACATCCAGCCTTAATCCTCCATGCTCAGTAAATGGGACGATACATTGCAAGGTGCTTTGAACGGTTGCTAGACTGGAAAAGTGCTAATAAAATACTGAGTCCATTTACACCCTTTCATAGCAACAGTAGTCCTTGATGGTAGTGGGCTCAGGTGATTTTAACATTTTGGCTGATCGGTGCATTTGGACAGTTCACATAAACTCAGTGTACAAATACATTTGGAGTGGGGTGGAAAGAATTTCGGGATCTTGCTACAACATGAATTACCACAAAAATAAACTACTTTTTTCATCTACAAGGAAGTCAAACTTTTATAAACTATAGGGAACAGCTAAAACTATAACCCTTAAAAAAGTTAAGACCCACTGCAGAGGAGGAGCAACAATCCTCGAAATAGGATGTCTGACAAGGTTAAAATCAAAAGGAAAAGGGAAAATTGTATTACTGTCACTGTTTAGGATAAAATGTTCGATAGATATAAATGACATTTCCTTTTCATGTATTTAGTATTACTGGCCCATCAGCTAGAAATAGGTATGTTTTAAATACACTCAAACAAACAGACCCACATGCTTGCACTCCCACCTCTCTTACCTGGTTCAAATGCATGTGAAGAGGTGGGAAGAGACTGGAGGGACCTGCTGACCGTGGACTTCATGTCATGGTTCAGTACCCGTGGTGACGAGCCCATCCAATTAGGTTCCTCCCAGCTTCTCTTCCCAGTCTGCTCAATCTTTGTGGGGCTGGTAGGAGCGCTTATGGCACGGTCATACATCTGAACGAAACACAATTGTGCACATGCAGTTGTTAGTGTTCATATGGAGATCCAAGTCCAAAAAACAAAACAAAGGCAATACAGAGTACACAAAATTATAGTCTTTATATGTATCCTTGCATTATTTTGTTCCAGTAAAGACATACTACTGTCAAAATGCATTCAGTGAAAAGGGCACACTCCATTCAAATGTTCTATTAGAAGAGGAGGACTGACATGCCTACCCACAAACCACAACCCCCTGAAGTTGTCACTTACTCTTTTGACAGCCAACGTTGCAATGCCAAGCATGGCTGCTCCTCCCACCCCAAGCACCAGCTTTGCGTTGGAGAGCATGAAATCAATAGCCGTGCCAATCCCATTGTCATCTTTTTTGCCTTTACGGTCTCCATTCACTCCTGCCATCCTTTGTATGAGGCCTGATAAGACAGACAAGAATAGATGAGGAAAAGATGAGGGGGCCGAGTTTGGAAAGGAAGACATTGAGAAGAGCAGAATCATTAAGGGGATGATTGGTTCATTTTTAAATAAACTTCAGTGCAGACTTAAGTTAACTGGGAACTTGTATGTGATCAGTGCACACACAGTTGCTGTGAAATTACTTCAACTTCGTTATCAATGACGATTCCAAGATAGCAACAGAGAAAACCTAATGGACAACTGCACCCAAAAAATATTCACAAGTCACTTGTGAGCTTTGCCAGAATCGTAAAGCTAAATCAATCACTGCCTGGAATGTCCTTTACCCACTCCCAATCCCATAAGTTCACAAGGGTGGCAAACTGATAAATTATCATTTATATCAACTGACCAGATAGATTCGGCCTTGTTTCCTGCAGCAGATGAACCCAAAAGAAATCTCACAGCTACATTAACCCCCCAAGTCCACTGCTGAGGAAGAACTGTCCCCTCTTCAGCGCGTCCTCCTTGTCCCCCGGAGCTGTCAGGGCCTGGCAGCGGCGGAACTCACGGGTCACAGCACGACGGTAGTAGTTGCGGTCGGTGTACTGAAGGTGGCGCCCTGCACGGAGCAGCGCTCGGTACAGCTCCAGCACCGCACTGCGAGACCAGCCGCCCATCAGGGACCAATCATAAGGAGGGGGGAGACACCCTGCCACCCTAATGCAAATACAAAGATGATGAGGGATGGAACATAAAATTTGCTAAATTGTCAAGTTCCAATTGGTAGTGGGTGTTGTGGGAAGTGAAGCATCACACTGTTATGATTAAAGCATCAACACTTCTGCATGACCCAGAACACTTTGCTTCAGAACTAGCAATATGAAATCAATATAATCCAAATCAGATTTGCAGATGTTTTAATCCAATTGGCTTTGTGGTTTCAATTGAGAGAATTGGTTGACAACTGGGGGTGGAGCTCACGTAACTATGATATATAGGCAGAGGAGGAGATATGAAAGTCAAACATTTGCTTGTCTCAAAAAAATGAAGCAAAATAAATGAAACAAAACTACGCCTTATACTGCAGATTGTGTATAAACATTAAAGCTATCAGTCAGTTAATATAGAATAAATTCATTCATTCAAATTTATAACTCTGCACTATTTTTCTAAACGGTAAATACAATTGTAAAAACCATTTTGATCATACAAACCCTTTCCCCGATTATAAGGGTAGCATGCCAGTAGTACACCCGAATTAGCTATTGGGGCCAGGTTTAAATGACTAATATTTTAATCGAAAGGGGGAATATTAATAGTTGATGAGTAATTTTACGTTCATTAAGCCCACATATAACCTATGAGGACTACACCCACGTTGAGATCACGAGATAAATGAACCAAAATTACATTATCATCATGACAGATCTTAACTCGACCCCCCTAAAGGGCTAACATTAGCAAACAACACAATTGGATAACCATATCGTCGTGGCTAAAAAGCTCTCTGGAATTTTAAGACATTTGCATAAACAATAGGACGACAGTTAAATTTGAAGCATAACGAAATAAAAAATCCAAAAGGGAAACTAATCTCAGTCGATGGCTGGCCCAATGAAAAGTCAACAATCTGTGGACCAGACTTCTAGCCTAGCATGCTAGCTAGAATAGCTTAGAGCCTCGGCTAGTATTCGTCTCTTTAAACTTAACTTGGTTTGAAAAAAGGCAATTCTTTAACAATACAACGTGGGAAACACAGAGGAGATTATCTAAAACATATTAACATCCCATAAAGTTTAGGCCTACTTACGTTACAGAAACTGCAGCGAAGATTTGTCCTTAACCAAGGCACACAGCTCTGCTGAAACCGGGGCTCAGGTTAGACATGGGTAAACCGGAAACATACTATCAATTGTCACAACTGCTTCCGGTTGATAGAAAAAGACGGAGAAGAAAAGATGAGGCAGCATGGTGGCATGGAGTCCCAGTAGATAGTACCGTTGCCTCACAGCAAGAATATGTAAGGTTCAAAAAACATGCATGTTAGGATGGATAGTCCTGCCTGTGCCCCTGAGCAAGGCAACGGGAAAAATAATTGGAGTTGCTCCAAGGGTACAACAGCTGCTCATTGATGTAAAACGACTTTAAAGTTAATAGTGAGAAGTTAGGTGACTTCCATGGATCGCAGAGGATGAAATGTGGAAAGTCCAGAAATGTGACGCAAAGGAAAATAAAACAGGAAGACAGAAAAATGGAAAATAAGATGAAATTAAAAAACAGAGAAGAGGACAGACACAATCGTGACAACGTTCATGAGAAGTTTCCTGGCACACCTCCCTCGGCGACATGTCGAGGACGGAGTGGCGCCCATGCTGACTGTAAGCCCTGTGGACCCCGCAGAGGTCACACGTAGGTCCGGGGTTGTCTAAGTCACTGTTGTGTGGTCTTGCTGTGGACCACTACCAAACAGATGGGCTACAGTGAAGAAGAGAGCTTTGACTGAAAACAGACGTCTGAGGGGGAGGGAGGAAGACATAAAAGCAGGATTTCAGGTGTTTAGTGTCTCTCCGGTTGTACCAGTACACCTGTGTGAAGTTGTCTGGGTGGGGAACTCCATCACACAAATATATAGATAACGTAAAGATAATACAATTGAGACATAT
>OMLC01050769.1:0-15939 GCA_900302585.1 Regalecus glesne
CTTCGACAAGGCACTGAAGTTGGCCCAGGCTATTGAGACAGCGAGCAAGGATGTGAAAGACTTACAGTCTCTGGAGTTTGCACCACCACACATGACGGCACCTCAGGCAGTGCATAAGATGTCTTCGAAGCAGACCCCCAATAAGCAGCAGCACCAGCGTAAAGCTTGCTACAGGTGTGGTGGTGACTGTAGGTTTATTAAAGAAACCTGTCACTATGTCTTGATGCATGCTCAATAATCCAGGTAGGGAAATCACAAAAGAGGTGAATTTGTTCAGCTGGATCAGAGGTTCATTTTTGAAACGTTTCGTCACTCACCAGGTGACTTCTTCAGTCTAAGCTGAAGGCAAACATCCCCCTCCTTATAAACAGTACCGTGATGCCACACAACAATAGGTTGGTTTCACATGCAAGTTGGGTGATCAACTGCACATTCAGTGACAAAGGGCACCATTCACAGAGGATTGGGGAATGTTCGCGATCACGGCATTGTAAGACGCCGATAGGTGTACTCTCAGGCCACCGCCCCTATTCAGCGAGGGTCGCTTCCTCTTCACGTAGATGGCCTCCTTCACCCCCCTCTCAAACCAGCGTTCCTCCCTATCAAGGATGTGAACATCATCATCCTTGAATCATCATCTTTCATGGCATGAAACAATACTTGGTCATTAATCCTCACGTCTCCTCTTAGCCAAGCTACTACTACTCTTTCTCATTTTCTGCATTTTGTGGCTGATTATCTTTATACCTCTGTAGATGCTACAGCTCGGTTCTGTACATCTCCTTTTAAATAAAAAAAGATGCCAGAATGCTTCTTCTCCACTCCTCAGGATTCCTCTCATTTTGCAAGATTGTATGAAACATTTTAGTTAAAAACTCCACTACCATCTCTCCTCAACTCATCCATGCCTCCTCAGGTATGTCGTCTGAGTTAATCGCTCTTCCACTCTTCTTTCTCTTCGTAGCTGTCCTCACTTCATTCCTGCCAATCCACAGCACTTCCTGATTTACTATCTCCACATCATCCAACCTTATTTTTCTCTCATGTTCTTCATTCATCACCTCCCTAAAATACCTCTTCCAATTTTCCAACAGTCTTTCCTCATTTTTCAGCTCATATCCATTTCTATCCTTTATTGCTCTTACCTGTTGCAAATCATTCCCAGCTCAGTCCCGCTACTTAGCCAATCACTATAAGTCATTTTCTCCTTCCTTAGTCTCCATCCTCTCATACAACTCTTCATATGCCTCTTACTTTGCCTTTTCCATCGCTTTCTTCATTTCATGCTTGCATCTCTATGTAGTCCTTTTGATTGTCTTCATCTCTCTGGTTATCACACTTTATCTTTGCCAACAGCTTCTTTTTTATACTCTCCGGTACTTTCTCATTCCACCACCAAGTCTCCTTGTCTTCCTTCCTCTGTCCAGTTGACATGCCCAGTACCTTTCTAGCAGTCACCCTCACTGTTTTTGCAGTGGTGGGCCAGCCATCTGATATATCTTCACTACCACCCAATGTCTGTCTTAACTTCTCCCTAAACTCCATACAACAGCCTTCCTTCAATTTCTAACATTCAATCTTTGGCTCTGCCTTCACTCTCTTCCTCTTGTTGATCTCCAAAGTCATCCTACCGACTACCATCTGATGGTGCCTAGCTGTGCCCTCCCTTGTCATAACCTCCTTTGTCCAATCCCTTTCACATCGTGGCTTCTGCATAAGATAAAGTCCCCCTTTGTGCATTTTCTGACATTCTTGTCCATCCTCCTTTGTTCATCACTCATCTTGAAATATGTATTCACCACAGACATATACATCCTTTTTGCAAAATCCACCACCGTCTGTCCCTCTACATTCCTCTCTTTGACACTTTACCTACTCATCACCTCTGTTCTCTTTCCCAACATGTCCGTTGAAATCCACTCCATTCACCACCCCCCTCATTGCTACACTTCAGCACTTTATACAGCTCACTCCAGAAATTATTTTCCACATTTTACTCAACTTGTGGTTAATGCACTAATAACATCAGTACACATCACAACAACTTTGATTTGTAGCTTAAATCTCATCACTCTTTATGACACTTTTCATCTCCAACAAACCCTTGACATACTAATCCCTCAGGATTATCTCTACCACACTTCTAATCCTCTCCGCACATATAGAAGAACCCAACTCCAATGTCCCTGGCATTACTCCCTTTCTACCTGGTCTCTATTACACATAGTATATTCACCTTCCTTCTCCCCATTATATTTGAAGCTCTCTCCCTTTACCAGTCATAGTGCTAGCATTCACTGTTCCGACCCTCACCTCTACCCTCTTACCCTTTCTCTTCTCCCACTGTCTCCAGACATGCCTTCCTTCTCTCTTCCCATCAGCCAACAGCAGCATAATTTCCTCCGGCACCCTGCCCTCCGGCACCCTGTAAATTAACTCAGTGGATAGCTCAGGGATTAGAACACTGGCTTCGGCAGCAGATGACCCAGAGGCAGCGCCCTCAAACTCACCGCTGGGCGTCAGGAAAGGAGTCTGGCTTCAATCTTCCAAGCTGCATCAAAGTTCGTGTCAACCTCCACAGTTTGGGGACTAATCGTGACACAAAATGGACCAAAGAAATGCCTGCTGGCCAACAGCCCTGGTGGCGATTGTTGGTAACACAGGCTTCGACTGATCAAAAATGGAAATCTGATTTGTGAGCCGCATATTTAATTTGGCAAAGAGTTTATGCTAGATCCCCTTCTGGATTTAACCACTCTGGATGGGGGCATAGGTAAAGCACTCAAACTCAAACTCAAACCAGCGGCTCTACTCCAAGTCCCTCACGTATGTCTGAACTTCTCACCCTATATCTAAGGGAGACGCCAGACACCCTCCAAAGAAACCTCATCTCAGCTGCTTGTATCCGTGATCTTGTTCTTTCAGTCATGACCCAGCTTTCATGACCATAGGAGAGAGTGGGCATACAAATTGACCGGTGGATCAAAAGCTTTGCCTTCTGGCTCAACTCTCTCTTGGTAACGATGGTTTGGTAAAAAGAGCACAATACCGCTCCAGCAGCTCCAATTCTCCGGTCCAACCCATGCTCCATTCTCCCCTCACTTCTAAACAAGACCCCGAGATACTTTAACTCCGTCACTTGGGGTAAGGACTCATTCCCTACTCGGATTGGACAATCCCCTAGTGTCCTGCTTAGAACCATGGTCTTAGATTTTGAGGTACTAATCCTCATTCCAGCTGCTTCACACTCAGCTGCAAACTGATCCAGTGAATGTTGGAGGTCAGAGACTGATGATGTCAACAGAACCACATCAACTGCAAATAGCAGTGATTCAATCCTAAATTCACCGAATTACAACCCCTCTCTTCCATGACTACACCTTGAGATGCTGTCCATGAAGATCACAAACAGGGTAGGTGATAAGGAGCAACCCTGGCGGAGACCAACCCCTACTGGGAAAGAGTCGGACTTTCTACCCAGAACTCTGACATAACTCTCGCTTTGGGCGAAGAGAGATTGGATGGCCCTGAGTAGTGACCCTCTTGTCTTATACTCCCACAGAACTTTCGATAACATATCCCGGGGGACTCGGTCATAAACCTTCTCCAGATCTACAAAACATATGTAGACTGGATGGGCATATTCCCAGTCCCCCTCCAGGATCCTTGCAAGCGTAAAGAGCCGGTCTGTTTTTCCACAACCAGGACGGAACCCACATTGTTCCTCCTCAATTTGTGGTTCGACTATCGGCCTTTCCAGCACCTTAGAGTAGATCTTTCCAGGGAAGCTGAGTAATGTGATGCCTCTGTAATTAGCACACACCCTCTGGTCCCCTTTTTTGGTACACCGGGACCACTACCCTTGTCTGCCACTCTATAGGGACTATCCCAGAATTCCAGGCAATGTTGAAGATACGTGTCATCCATAACAGTCGCTCAACAGCCAAATCATTCAGCATTTCTGGATGGGTCTAGTGTCACATGCTTACTATAAACAGCTTGGACAGATCCCCGTTTTCCCCTCCTGAGGTGCTGGACGGTTTTCCGGAAGTGCTTTGGTGCTGACCTAAAGTTCTTCTCCATGGCTTCCCCTGAACTCCTTTGGGAATGTTCGCGATCACGGCATTGTAAGACGCCGATAGGTGTACTCTCAGGCCACCCTATCGGCGTCTTACAATGCCGTGATCGCGAACTTTCCCAAATCCTCTGTGAATGGTGCCCTTTGTCACTGAATGTGCAGTTGATCACCCAACGTGCATGTGAAACCAACCTATTGTTGTGTGGCATCACGGTACTGTTTATAAGGAGGGGGATGTTTGCCTTCAGCTTAGACTGAAGAAGTCACCTGGTGAGTGACGAAACGTTTCAAAAATGAACCTCTGATCCAGCTGAACAAATTCACCTCTTTTGAGATTTCCCTACCTGGATTATTGATCATGCATCAAGACAAAATCTATCATTGATTTTTGCCCTAAGGTGCTCGGGTACCATGTAGACTTATGAGCATCCTTATGTTCTAAAATGGTGTTTGTTATGGACAATCCATGACTAGCAAAAAAATCCAACAATAAAGCACCACTTGGGTTCAAATCAGGGGGGCTGTTCTTCCCAATCAAATCCCTTACAAGTGTCTCCATCATTTCCCACATGTGCATTGAAGTCTCCCAGTAAAATGATAGAATCCCCTCCAGGAGCTCCATTCAGGACTCCATCCAGGGTCTCCAAAGAGGTTGAATACTCTGATGTACTGTTTGGTGCATAGGCACAGACAACAGTCAGAGTTTTTCCTCCTATAATCCTAAAACATAGGGGCATGACTCTCTCATCCACAGGGTTAAATTCCAATATCGTGGCCCTCAGCCAGGGACTTGTGAGGATCCCTACACTTGCCCGGCGTCTCTCCCCTTGGGCAACTCCTGAGTAGTATAATCTCCAACCCCTATCTAAGACGTCGGTTCCAAATCTGATGCTTTGAGTGGAGGTGAGCCCCACCAGATCTAGTTGGTACTGTTCCACCTCCCACACAAGCTCTGCTTTTTTACCCCCCAAGGAGATGATATTCCACGTCCTTAATGCTAGTTTCTGTTGCTTGGTTCTAGTCTGCTGAGACCCTTTGCCTTCACTGCTACCTGTCTGGCAGTCTACCCGACCCCACTGGTTCTTCCTGAAGGTAGTGGGTCTACAGGATGTAGAAGCGTCCACGTTGCTTTTTCGGGCTGAGCCCGGCCAGGCTCCGTGGTAAACTCGGTCACCAGGCACTCGCTGACGGGCCCTCCTTCTGGGCCTGGCTCCAGACGTCACTTCTTTTTGGATCTTTTATTGGGTTTTCATTGAAGCATTCTTAGTCTGGTCCCCCACCATAGACCAATTTGCCATGGGAGACCCTAACAGGAGCGCAAGGCTTCAGAAAACATAGCTATTGCGATCATAGAGACACTCAAACCTCTCCACCACGATAAAGTGATGGTTCCTCGGAGAGGCTGAGCCATCATGCAAAAAAAATAAATTATGATATTTCCAATAGTAAATCCCCTATCTGCAAAGGACCAGATCTCCTGGGAAAAGTTTATCATATAATCCACAATGACCTGCGATATGCCTGATGGTGGATATAGTAGCTCAGTGGTTAGTGTGCTCACTTTAGGAACTTACAAGTGTCGTTGAAATCTGTGGATTTCCCGGTGAGAAAAATTAGAGCAGGAACTAGAAGATTGCCTTTGTTTATTTTATTTATGGGGGTGGCATTGCTCAGTGGATAGAGCAGTCTTCTGCTAATCAGAAGGTTGCAGGTTCAATCCCCAATCGTGCAGAAAGCATGTCAAGGTGTCCTTGAGCAAGACGCTGAACCCCTAACTGCTCCCCAAGTGCCATATGGTGGCCGCTCACTGCTCTTATGCATTAGGATTAGTTAAAATGCAGATAATTCCAAATTTCCTCTTGTTGGGTTGATAAGGGAATTTTTTTATTTTTTATTTTTTTATAATGGATTCCTTGTGTTAAGCAGCTGGAGTTACAGACCATTAATGTCAGCACTGAAAGGACAGAGTCTGCTTACCGAATGTGTAAACAGGGTCTGACCATGATGAGCCGATACATTGTTATCTATACATTGTGCAGACAGGGTGGTTGATGCAGGGATGAGATCAACTGCCTTGGCAATCAGATGTCCAAGTATGCTATTTTGTCTAGATGTTGGAAGGGAAGGCGTTACTAGCAGTAGAAAAGCTACTTCAAGAAAAGATTGAGACTACAGGGGTAAAGCACATGAGATGAGGTTATGCTATTTTGTCTTAGATGCAAGAAGGACAGCTGCCACTATCAATGGAAATCTACTTCAAGGACATAATGGGACAAAGTACATGCAATGTGGTTACGAGAGCCTATGTGATAAATTGCTTTAACAGTGCTCCCTTTGGCCATGTTGTGGCCACAAATATGGAACAAAATGTATCATTACATCAGTAAATACTATCCACAAGATTTTTGTAAACACATCAAAAGTTGATAATTCTGAGATCAATGCTTTTTTTAATAAACATAGACATTTCATTCTTCATAAGTAAAACCGGGAGATTTTTTTCATTTACTCATCTATCCATCTAACTACTGTCTTTTAACTATCTATCCATATTATCAGTGGGGATGTCTATCCCTGATCTGAATGGTAATAGTGACAATAGTCTATCCATGCTTTCATTTTCAGTTGTGCTTGATTTATACTGTGGAGGTGAGGTCAGAGGATTTAGAACTGTACATCATTTGATGGTGAAGTCAAGCATCAAAGAGTGGTGTGATACCTCAACCAGCATTGCACAGTTGAGGTATCATACAGGTAAAGGTGACATTCTTAAACCCTATTGTGTGTAAGTCAGTACAAACAGTTCAAGGGTGAAAATGGAGGCACACACTGGCGCAGCCATGTCTGATATCTAAAACTCTGCTTAAATGTAGGCTTAAAGTGGTGAAACTTAGTCAATTGCACACTGAAAAGCTATAGTGAGGAGTCATTGCCATTGTTAGGAAAATTCAGGGCAAAGATGAAATACAAGGAACGTACTGAAAGCTAGAAATACTAGTAGTGAAAGTAAGGGGTCCTGCATTAACAGACAGAAACTGGATAAGTCAATTAAAGCTAGACTGGTCAAGAGTCAACAGAATGGCTCCTGATACAGTGTGCCAGATACGCATCAGTGTTCAAATATGAGCTAGGTAAGCTAAAAGGTATTAAAGCCAAGCTACAGTGGGGAAAATAAGTATTTCACCCCCTGGTGATTTTCCGAGTTTGCCCCCTTAGAAAGAAATTAATGGTCTATACTTTCCATGGTAGGTTCATCTTACCAATGAGAGACATCATATTTGAAAAAAATCTCAGAAATTCAGAGTATATAATTTTTAAACATTTATTTGTGTTTTATTGAGGAAAATAAGCATTTCAACCCCTACAAAACATCAAGAATTCTGGCTCCCACAGACCAGATAAGTGACCAGGAGGCACACAGATTGGTCCTCTGACTTAGTTAGTTCTCCTAATTAAGTGCTTGTTACCTGTATAAAAGACAACTGTCCACAGAATCAATCAATTCCTCAGATTCCAACCTCTCCACAATGGGCAAGACCGAGTAATTGTCCAAGGACATCAGGAAGAATATTGTAGCCCCGCACGAGACTAGAATTAAGCAAAATACCATTGGCAAGTAGCTTGGTGAGAAGAATTCAACTGTTGGTGCAATAATTAGAAAATGGAATAAACACCAATTGACCATCTATGGCCCTCGGTCTGGGGCTCCACGCAAGATCTCAACTCGTGGAGTGAACCTGATCATGAGAAAGTGAGGGAAGAACCCAGAACTACATGGTAGGAGTTTGTTGATGATCTCAAGGCAGCTGAGACCACAGTGGGTAAGATTACCATTGGTAACACCATGCTATAATGGACTGAAATCCTGTAGTGCCCACACGGTCCCCCTGCTCGAGAAGGCACATGTCCAGGCTCATCTGAAGTTTACCAATGAGCACCTGTATGATTCAGAGAAGGTTTGGGAGAAAGTGCTGTGTTCAGATGAGACTAAAATTAAGCTCTTTGGCATCAACTCTACTTGCAGTGTTTAGAGGAAGAATAAAAGCTGACTTGGACTCTAAAAACACCTTCCCTGTCAACAAGCATAGTGATGGAATCCTTGTGCTTTCGGGCTCAAGTGTAGTGGCTCAAGAAAAGGAAATTAAGGTCATGGAGTAGTGGCCTAGTCAGTCTCCAGACTTAAATCCTATGCAGAATCTGAGGAGGGAGCTGAAGCCTTGAGTTGTAAAGCGATAACCTCCAAAACCTTAAGGATTTCAGTTGATCTGCAAATGGAGTGGGCCAAAATCGCTCCTGAGATCTGCGCAAAGCTAGTGGCCAACTACAAGAAACGCTTGACCACTGTGCTTGCCAACAAGTGTTATTCCACCTAGTACTGAGTTATGTTTATCTATGTGGTGAAATACTTTTTTTTTCAAAAAACACAATTGAATGTTTAAATTTCATATACCTGGATTTTCTGTGAATTTTTTTAAAGATTCTGTTTCTCACTGCTAAGATGAACTTTTCATGAAAAGTATAGACCGGTCATTAATTTGTAAGGGGGCATGGTCACAAAATCAGCAGGGGGGGAATTTCTTGATGCATGCTCAATAATCCATGTAAGGGAAATCACAAAAAAGATTAATCGGTTAAACTGGATTAGAAGTTTATTGAGAAATGTTTCGTCACCCAAACAGGTGACATCTTCATTCTGAGCTGACTGCAAGGTTTCACACCCTTATAAACAATACATCGTTGCCACACCACGAATGGGGGTGAAATACTTAATTTCCTCACTGTACATGTAGTTTCAGATGCTGTTCCAATTTCTGTAAGCCAAAAAATGTGCTTGGAATTTTAAAAGTACCAGTAGAGAGAGAACTGGCGCAATTGGAAGCTGAAGGTTTCATTTCATCTATTGTTTATAGTCAGTGGGCAGCTCCAATAGTTTGCGTGCCTAAAAGGATGACAGTTTGAGAATATATGGAGACTACAAGGTCACTATAAATCAATGGCTGAATGTGGAACAGTATCCACTACCCAAAGCAAGAAAGCAATATCTGCTTCCGACCCTCACTCAATTTCAATTTTATTTCCCTGAATTCGTATAATTTTGTGTAATCTATAATATTCTAGATGTGTTCCTCGATTTTGCTTGTAATGGCAGCGTTACACACAGCAGTAATCCACCATTGTTAACCACTTTCCTCAGCAAATAGATAATGAGAATGACACCTCCAGTACCTCCAACATGGTAGACGCTCAACTGGTGACGTCACATGAAAACACTATTGAAAAAGTGAGCACACCATCTATTACAGCTTTGTAGAACTGGCATTACAGCCCATCCATCCATCGACAACCACTTATCTGGTGTCAGGTTGCAGAGGTAGCAGATTTCAGCCAGGAACTCCAAGTTTCCCTTTCCCTTGCAACATCAACTAGCTCTGAGTGGGGGATCTCAAGGTGTTTCCAGGCCAGTGTGGAGATATAATCCCTCCACATGGTCCTCGGTCTACCCCATAGCCTCCTAGCTGGACATGCCTGGAACACATCATTAGGGAGGCGACCAGGTGGTATCCTTATTAGATGCCTGAACCACCTCAATTGGCTCTTATTGCAACCCTTGACGCTGCAAAATTCTCAATCCCCCTGCATTGACCACTTCCCGGAACACCCATTTTGTGCTGTTTACTCCACTTCTGACTTGGGTTGGACAATGTTTACCAATCTGATAAAATTGTGAAATTTCTGAAAACCTGTCTGTGAGTGAATTCAAATATTTTATTAGAAAATATCTGTAATAAATTTTAGTGTCACAACTGTGTAGCTTGTTCAAGTCCATTTTCAAATGGATTTCTATGGACCCCAATTCTTCAAAGCCTCTTAATTCCACTCTAAGGGGAAGAACATTTTGGGTGTTCTTCCATAGATTCCTGAAGATGAGGCATAGAAGAAGAGGGGCATCCATATTTCTGTCAATATGGATACATTTGAAAGTAGACCTGGACAAGCCTCACAAAAGTGAGGCCCTAGTCCCAAATCAGGTGTTAAAGAAAAATGTCGGAAATTACAGAAATGAATGGCCATGCCTTTGGCAAAGTCAATATTTTGCTGTTGATTATTTTAACTTCAAACACATACTCACCATTATCTTTTTAAAAGAAAGCCTTACAAAGCAACTGTTGAGCAGAGTGTTAGGTTAAATTAAGTATTTGATCAGCAATAGTGTTGGATGTCAATTCCTGCATAATGGAAGTTAGAATTTGTATTCATATATGATGAGCATCGTCCACTATTGACATTATTTTAAAGACCAAAGGCTCACAGAGGTGAGATTTTCACACATTTCTCTCATATTTATGAACTGTAAGCAACTTTTCAATGTTAAAAATATCAAATCAATGAAGTGATATTGATAGTGTCTCTGTCTTGTTCACTTGTAGCCAGAAAATTTGACCAGCAGCAGCAGGTTCAGACAGAGAGTGTGCAGCTCTCTATGGAGTGACACATGGAAGGCCAGTGCTGTTTTTCCTCAGAAACTCAAGGGCTCATCAACACCACCCTTCCTCTACTGCAATGTAATTCCTGAAAGCCTGGCTGGGGCTGTTGTCATCTGCTGTTGACTGTGAGAAACTTGATGTACTTAATGCAGCCATGTATGTTTTGAATCCATCAAAGACACCTGTTTGGTACCCTCACTTCATCTATCTCATTCAAAATATGAATGGCTGAATAGGGAAACCTGAGATGGAGTGGGTAACATGCAGTCATATCGGTGTCAACTTTTGGAGATTATCAGACCAGATAAGGATCTGACCAGAGCAACTTACCACAAACAATGCCAGAGTGTATAAACACTTTATTGGTTTAAGTTTTTTCCTGATTTTGTTGTTGTGGTTGTTTTTTTGGGGGGAGGGGGTTGTGTAACACCTGTTATATAAATGTTTTGTTAAATGATAAAATATTTTATAACGTTACTTTTAGAAGTGTGTTGCCATACATTTCACTTAACGCTTTTGACAATCGATGTAAATTTACTTCTACCTGGTGATTAAATCTGTGAAGTATTTTGCTGTGGCAGCCCCTGAAAACAAGGAATGGGGTGAAAGAAGAGCTTGCATGTCTTCATGGAAAATAAGATGTATAAGAAGTTAATGTGAGTGAATTAAAAAAAAATCTTCTTAATGACAGAAAAGGTTTCAGATGTATGTTCTAAACTCTTGCTGTGCCATTCTACTCTGGTGAAACAAGAAATGTGTTTACAGTCCATTTGACCAAAAGTCACTGCTGCCTATTCCTCTGTCACAGGACTTCAGAACCTGACCAATTTCCGATTTTAATTAGGCCCCCCTATCTGTTCCTCTAATTAATGTTGGACGATACAAAAACGGTTAATGCAGCAGACCGGAAATATAGTGTGTACACATGTGAGGCTTATCACATTGAATGGTTGGATAATTTAAACTTATATGATAAATATAAAATAAAAAATGTATGTAAAATTGTAGTGGCCACTCAACAGCTAGACAATTAGTGAGTTTGAAAGTATATAATTCACGGCGATCTCGCCCATTTTTTACATGCATGTTTTATTCTGACAGTCTGCTAGGTTTTCCTTGACTACGTTACCCACGCACCCTCTGGGTGGGTGATGACGTTACTTTTCTGTGACAGGGTTTGTGTTGATTTTGTTGCTAATGAATAAAGAATTTTTCTAGCTCTTCAACACGAAAATAAATACCTATCTTCTTTTTTTACGCAAGGCCTACGTCATAACATAAGTCCATTCATTCGTCTGTCCATCCGTTATCAACCGTTTATCCGAAATCGGGATGCAGGGGAACACAGTGCAGAGCATCAGGGGGAACAGCGTCTTTGTCAAGGACACGCTTCTCTGCAGGACTGGGGATAGAACCTGCAACCTTCTTATCGCCAGGTTACCACTCTACCCACTGAGCCATGCAGCCCTTATGTCCTAACATGAATGCAATATGAGAAAATAAATGAAAACAAGAGGGTCGTGCAAGATGGCGACTAGATCGGTCAGATTGTGCTAAATTCTACTCTGCTTTGTTGAGTACCCACGTTATTTAGAAGGCTAGCCATACAAACGTGACACTAGACCACTTGACATTAATAACGGCGTCTATCACTGAAGGTTAAATGCCAAATTAGGAACTTTCGAAGCCCTCAATAACATTTTTCTCCGACACATGTAATGTTACATGGCTCAGTGGGTAGAGCGGTCGCCTGGCGATCGGAAGGTTGCAGGTTCGATCCCCGGTCATGCAGAGAAGCGTGTCGAGGTGTCCTTGAGCAAGACACTGTTCCCCTAACCGCTCTGCCCTATGATAGACTGGCGATCTATACAGGGTGCACCCCACCTCTCGCCCAATGAGAACGGAGATAGGCTCTAGTTCCCCCGCGACCCGATTGACAATTGATGGATGGGTGTAATGTTAGCATGAAAAGCTACAGTGATACGCTAACTACAACATTGAAACCGGTAAACAACAATATGACGAAGAGAGACGCCCAACCCCCCCCTAAAAAGTGTGCTGGTCGAGGGGAAAGTGAGACAAATGTCTCAAATGAGGACATACTTCAAGCTGTCCTCAAGCTGACCAAACGCATGTGTGTGATTGAAACGCAGATCCAGAAGAACACAGATGACGTCAGGGAGATAAAAGAGGAAATTAAGGGGTTTGGATTTCAAATGAAAGAGACTGAGGATAAGATTAAAGTTTTAGAAAGGCAAATGGAAGGCTGAAGAAGGGGAGCGCAGAAGATGGAACATGCGGCTTCTCAACCTCCCAGAAAAGGAAAATGAAGATGTGAGTGCAGAGGTGATGAAGATAATGAGCCAGATTGCGCCAGATGATAAAAGTAAGCTTGGATTCCTGATTGACACGGTGCACTGAATGGGATACCCCAGAGAGGACAGGACACCACGTCCGATCATCATACAATTCAACATGCGGACCCTCAGGTACAAGATCTGGAAAGAGTCGCGAAATGCGGACATTATGAAGAGGAGGAATCTCCGCATCGCAGAGGACCTGACACGAGCTGAGAGGGAATGCAGGAATAAAATGTGGCCTCAGGTCAAACAGGCACATAAGATGGGGGAAAAACAGGTGGCAGGGCAGGGCAGTCGCCTAGATCGATGGGGTGAGGTGTGTGGCAGGTGAAGCCATCCCCAGCCCCAAAGATAAGTGAAAGATCTAGTTGATAAGGACAGTGTAACTGAAGTGCTGATAGAGACAAATAAAAGCACAATATAGTTAATATTATAGTCTTAAAGTAATGGAAAATTATACTTGATACTTCACTGCTCAGGGTATTCCTAAATTCAAAGTTAAAGAGTTTTTATAGTTTTTATACTTTATAGCTCTTATCTTCCGTGTTTTTTAAAATTCTTGTAGGCATCATATCTTTATCCTTTTTTATGGCATCCTCTAATTTTCTCAGTCTTAAGGCAATCCTCTTAATGTTAGAGGTTTACGTGATATCACTAAAAGGAAGCTATTTTTGTTTATAGATGTTCAAATGCAGATTTAATTCTTTTACAAGAGACTCACTCATGTGATCCATCCATCCATCGATCCATTGTCAACCGCTTATCCGAAATCGGATCGCGGGGGAACTGGAGCCTATCTCCGTTATCATTGGGCGAGAGGCGGGGTACACCCTGTATAGTTCGCCAGTCTATCACAGGGCAGAGCAATCAGGGGAACAGTGTCTTGCTCAAAGACACCTCGACACGCTTCTCTGCAGGACCGGGGATCGAACCTTCAACCTTCCGATCACCAGGCGACCGCTCTACCCACTGAGCCGCCCCTTCACTCATGTGATGAAATTTTTCTTGAGAATTCAGTGGTGAGATCAGATCTATTTAAGCCATGCTTCAAATCAATCGGCAGGAGTGGCGATCCTATTTAATAAATTTAAAGGTGATGTGGAATATCACTTATCTAAAGAGGGTAGATGGATTATTCTGGTTCTTAGAGTGAATAATGTGATTCTGGTGGTATATAACATTTATGGACATAACAATATGATGGCCAAAAACATGTATAGCCAATTAATATCAGAACTAAAAAATATGATAAGATAAATACAAAAGTGCCAATCATCGGAGGTGATTTAAATGACACACCAGATGACCAAATAGATCGAGTGCCGGCCAGAATGCCTCTCGCATCCATATTTAAAGCAGTATCACACTTATGTGAACATCTTAACTTTATAGAAGTCTGGCGTTATATGCATCCCTTTCATAAAGAATACACGTGGAGTAATGTAAAGGGCTATCTACAATCTAGAGTTGATCTTTGGCTATTATCTTCTCATACACTGCAAGTTGTTTCTGAATCTATACAAAGTTGCGCTCCATGTCTTGATACATACTCATTGATCCAGGTATGGAGATCCCAAGCCTCGGAAATTCATGCCGGATCCCCGATCTGACGACAGGCGGTGGATTTTAACTCGCCTGAACTGGCTCATCAGCCCACCACGAATAGAGTGCACTGACCACCGAGCTCAGCCCTCTTTTATATTCCCTCTACAACCCTGACAAAGGCGTCACAGAACCGGATTTCTCTTTGTCTACATTAGAATCAGAAACCTAGTTCTACAACATAAGTGTTTTTTCACTTGGACTCTTCAGCAATGTGAGGACAGATGGTGTCAGTCAGATGCTCAGGTCTCTTCATGGTTTTGACCCATACAAGGGTATAAACTTCACACCATTTCAGTCATTATTCCTACATTCATACTAGAGTATGATGCAAAAAGCTTTACAGTATGTTTAACAATATTGCCGCTATTTCTTGCCTTACAGAGGTTTTGTTGTACATATCAAGTAGTCATATGTAAAGAACAATCCAATTACCATTCACTTGTAGAATCGAAGTGAAAATAAATATCATGAATCTTGGATCAGTACAGATAGGATTGCGGCTTGTGCCTAGTTGACCCAAGGACAAAGACAACTGTCAAACTGAATCCTCAAAATATTGATACATATTAAAAGTAACTGAAAAGAAATTTTCATTGTTCAAAGATAATTGGTGATAGGGTTTATGGTGTATGGATGTGAAGACCAAAGTTCATAGGAAATTTTGCAAATATTTTATTTACAGTACGTGAGATGCCACATTTTGACAGCAATGTACAAAATCCTCCAGGCATAAAACATTTGTCAAATTATACACAATATTTTCTTTGAGATTATTAGAAAGGGTACAATTCAAAAGCAAATCAGTTTCTGCAAAATGCCCAAAAAACCAAAATATCAGTTTAGATAACTGCTGACAAAAAAGCAAAAATAATGACAAAAATGCTTTAAAACTGAAAGCCATGGTCACACTAAGGGAAAATGAAAACTATTTAATCATCTTTAAAAAGCAATTTTCCAGTCCCTGCTTATTGGTAATTTAAGTCAAGTTATAAAGTGAAGGAAAGAAAAAAGAGACCCTTCTAAAATGACTGGTGCTCATCAGATCAACAAAGCCTCAGGCTTGGTCACGAGGGCAGACATTGGCCTCATCATAAGACAGCATATGGGCATACTGTGAAGCCCAGTCTCTGAGGAAGAGCTGCTCCACCTGTCTCTGCAGAGTTTCCTGGCCCTCACTCAAAACTGCACCTGTCTGGTTGACCACCAAGGCCACACCTGATGTCTGGCTAAAGTAATTCTCTGACCAGTTGGATGTACCTGTGTTGAGAGAGAGAGAGAGAGAGAGAGAGAGAGAGAGAGAGAGAGAGAGAGAGAGAGAGAGAGAGAGAGAGAGAGAGAGAGAGAGAGAGAGACAGAGAGAGAGACAGAGAGAGAGAGAGACAGAGAGACAGAGAGAGACAGAGAGACAGAG
>OMLC01050769.1:15959-26763 GCA_900302585.1 Regalecus glesne
ATGAGGAGAGAGAGAGAAAAAGAGAGAGAGAGAGAGAGAGAGAGAGAGAGAGAGAGAGAGAGAAGGACCAAGTTAATATTTACCTTATCATCGTCATAAGGTCCTCTCTGAGGAACCATCGGCTTATCGTGGTGGAGAGGTTTGAGTGTATCTATGATCCCGAGAGCTGTATTATCTCCCATAGCAAATTGGCCTCTGGTGGGGGACCAGACTAAGAATGAGTCAAGAAAACCCCATAAAAGATCCAAAAAGAAGTGACGTTACCCTGCCCGGGGGAAGTCCAGGGCTCTCATCTGGACCCAGGCCCAGAAGGAGGGCCCGTCAGCGAGCGCCTGGTGACCTCGGCCCGAAAAAATAATGTTGACACTTCTTCATCCTTTAGACCCACCACCTACAGGAAGAACCAGTGGGGTCGGGTGCACTGTCAGACAGGTAGCAGTGAAGACAAAGGGTCTCAGCGGACCAAAACCGAGCAACAGAAGCTAGCATTAGGGACGTGGAATGTCACTTCCTTGGGGGGTGAGGAGCCAGAGCTTGTGCGGGAGGTGGAACGGTACAAACTAGATCTGGTGGGGCTCACCTCTACTCACAGCATCAGATTTTGAACCAAGGTCTTAGATAGGGGTTGGACTTTATACTTCTCAGGAGTTGCTCAAGGTGAGAGACGCCGGGCAGGTGTGTGGATCCTCACAAGTCCCCGGCTGAGGGCCACCATATTGGAATTTAACCCTGTGGATGAGAGAGTCATGTGCCTACGCTTCAGGATTATGGGAGGAAAAACTCTGACTGTTGTCTGTACCTATGCACCAAACAGTATATCAGAGTATTCAACATTTTTGGTGACCCTGGATGGAGTCCTGAATGGAGCTCCTGGAGGGGACTCTATCATTTTACTGGGAGACTTCAATGCACATGTGGGTAATGATGGAGACACTTGGAGGGGTGTGATTGGGAAGAAAAGCCTCCCTGATTTGAGCCAAGTGGTGCTTTATTGTTGGACTTTTGTGCTTGTCATGGATTGTCCATAACAAATACCATGTTCAAACATAAGGATGCTCATAAGCATCTTAGGGCAAAAATCAATTGTAGATTTTGTAATTGTATCAAATGATTTAATGCCACTTATTTTGGACACTTGGGTGAAGAGAGGAGCAGAGTTGTCAACTGACCACCATCTAATGGCGAGTTGTGTCAGGTGGAGAGGGAAGCCTCAGGACAGACCTGGTAAACCCAAACGTATAGTGTGGGTGAACTGGGAACGCTTGGAGGAGGACTCTGTCAAGAAGACCTTCAACTCCCACCTACAGCAGAGCTTTTCTGGCATCCCTATAGAGGTTGGGGTCATTGAACCAGCGTGGGCTATGTTCGAAGCTTCCGTTACCGAAGCTGCAACTGTGAGCTGTGGTCTCAAGGTCATACGTACCTCAAGGGGTGGTACCACGAACAACCTGGTGGTCACCAGCAGTTAGGGAGGCTGTTTGACTGAAGAAGGAGGCCTTCCGGGATAAGTTATCCCAGGAGACTCCAGATTCAGTTGCAAGGTACAAACAGGCCTGAATGAAGGCAGCCTCAGTAGTGAAAGAGGCAAAGCAGCGAGTGTGGGAGGAGTTTGGGGAAGGCATGGAGACGGACTTTAGGTCAGCACCAAAGCGCTTCTGGAAAACCATCCAGCACCTGAGAAGAGGAAAACTGTCCAAGCTGTTTATAAGGATGGGATGCTTTTGAGTTCAACTGAGCAGGTAATGGGACGATGGCAGGAGCACTTTGAGGAACTGAACCCAACTAACACACCCTCTAGGATAAAGATATAGCTGGAGGATGATGGAGGATCAACATCAATTTCCCTGAAGGAGGTCACTAAAGTAGTCAAAAAACTCCACAGTGGCAAAGCCCCAGGGATTGATGAGATCCGTCCAGAAATGCCGAAGGCTTTGGGTGTTGAGGGACTGTCATGGATGACACGTCTCTTCAACATTGCCTGGAATTTTGGGACAGTGCCTAAAGAGTGGCAGACAGGGGTTGTCGTCCCAGTGTTCAAAAAAGGGGACCAGAGGATGTGCTAATTACAGAGGCATCACATTACTCAGCCTCCCTGGAAAGGTCTGGTCTAGGGTGCTAGAAAGGAGGGTCCGGCCAATAGTCGAACCACAGATTGAGGAGGAACAATGGGGATTCCGTCCTGGTAGTGGAAAAACAGACCAGCTCTTTACGCTCACAATGAGCCTGGAGGGGAACTGGGAGTATGCCCATACAGGCTACATGTGTTTTGTAGATCTGGAGAATGCTTATGACTGAGTCCCCCAGGATATATTGTGGAAAGTTCTGTGGGAGTATAAAATAAGAGGGTCACGACTCAGGGCCATCCAATCTCTCTATGCCCAAAGCGAGAGTTGTGTCAGAGCTCTGGGTAGTAAGTCGGACTCTTTTTCAGTAGGGGTTGGTCTCCGCCAGGGTTGCTCCTTATCACCTATCTTGTTTGTAATCTTCATGGACAGGATCTCCAGGCGTAGTCGTGGAAGAGAGGGGTTGCAATTTGGTGAATTTTGGATTAAATCACTGCTTTTTGCAGATGATGTAATTCCGATGACATCAACAGTCTCTGACCTCCAACACTCACTGGATCAGTTCACAGCTGAGTGTGACGCAGCTGGAATGAGGATTAGTACCTCTACATCTGAGACCATGGTTCTCAGCAGGACACTAGAAGATTGTACAATCCGAGTAGGGAATGAGTCCTTAACCCAAGTGAGGGAGTTCAAGTATCTTGGGGTCTTGTTCTCAAGTGAGGGGCGGTATTGCACTCCCTTTACAAAACCATCGTTGCCAAGAGAGAACTGAGCCAGAAGGTAAAGCTTTCGATCTATCGGTCAATATTTGTGCCCACTCTCTCCTATGGCCATGAAAGCTGGGTCATGACTGAAAGAACAAGATCACGGATACAAGCAGCTGAGATGGGTTTTCTTAGGAGGGTGTCTTGTGTCTCTCTTAGAGGCAGAGTGAGAAGCTCAGACATACTAGAGGAACTCAGAGTATAGCCGTTGGTCCTACAAATAGAAAGGAGCCAGTTGAGGTGGTTCGGGCATCTAGTAAGGATGCCACCTGATCACCTCCCAAAAGAGGATTTTCAGGCACGTCCAGCTGGGAGAAGGCCACGGCGTAGATGAGGACCAGACGGAAGGATTATATCACCACACTGGCCTGGGAACATTTTGATATCCCCCCATAAGAGCTAGTGGATGTTGCAAGGGAAAGAAAAGCTTGGAGTTCCCGGCTGAAATCTGCTACTTCCGCGACCCAACAACAGATAAGCGGTTGTGGATGGATGGATGGATGAATCCTCAAAAGGTAAAATCCAGTAATGACCATTTACAGGTCCAAATCTTAGGATTTTGTTTTCATTTTGGGACAGATGGCTCAGAGTTTGAGTTAGTTATGGAACTTAGCTTAACATTGCTACATTAACAATTTCCATCCATCCATCCATCCATCCATCCATCATCAACGGCTTATCCAAAATCACGTCAAGTGGGACCTGGAGCCTATCTCGGTTCTCATTGGGCGAAAGGCGGTGTTCTCCCTGTATCGGTTGCCAATCTGTCACAGGGCAGAGCAATCAGGGAAGCAGTGTCTTGCTCAAGGACACCTCGACACACTTCTCTGCAGGATTGGGGATCGATTATGCAACCTTTCAACCACCAGGTGACATCTATACCCACTGAGCCATGCCTCCCCTACATCAACAGTTTCTCTGCGAAAAACATCTTTTCAGGCTCAGTTTCGATAGTTGTGGATTTGAATCATTCCTACGTTTACTGAAATATAGCCTTCAAACATATTTTATTCGACTACAAGTATTTTATAGTATATAGCTCAAAAAATAAGCCTGCCATAATAATGCATCATTTTGTCTTTTTAATCTAAAAGCAGTAGACCTGCAGGATGCAGAAAATAACAGTGCACTACCAATATCACTTTTAGACTCCTGTAGCTAACACTGTCTTAGAAGATTCTAAGAGGTCTAAATCAAAATGATTTAATTTACGTTGCAGGTGTTGCTGCAATAGTTCAAATGAACAGTAGCAACTCTTGAAGTAAGTTAAATAGTGAGATATTGTCTGAAGAAGGTGACGGGGTACCTATATCGACCACTCTGTCCGTCACCATGTATTTTGCATGGTTGACTCGTGCAAAAGGAATCTTTCTCTGCTCTGTTGTTGAAGGCACCACAAACACTTTCTGGTGAAAAAATAGAGAAACAAGAGATCACGATGGTGAAAGTCAAAATGCTATCCACAACTATTCACAACTAACTATTCACAAACTATTCACAAAAATACATTTTTTCTTACTTTCTGTTGAATAAGAACATATTATTATTGTGCAACAACATAATGCAGAAAATGATGGCAAGCCTGAAAGTGGATAGGCAAAATAATAATCATCTCCTTTATCAGGACAGTGTATATTAAATCAACATTTTAGAATGTTAAATACACCAGATTTAGTCACCAGGCTAATTTTCATCTGTAGTACCAAGCAGTTAGGTGTTCAGTATCTTTCTCAGTAACAGTAGCATGCTTCCTGAAGGAACCAGGGATCAAACCACCTATGTTACTAATGCTAGACGATCGCTTTACCTCCTGAACTAAGAGAAAATAAAATGATCTGCTGAGGGTTCTTTCTAAACGTATTCAATATCAGATGTGGCAATAAATTAAGCCATTAGAGGATTTGCTTTTGTGCATGTTAACCCTACACATGAAAACAGAGGTCCTATGAGGCATTCTACACACCCCAGGAGCAAGTCCATGATTACCAAGTGCATCTTTAAGGCAATTAAATGAATCAATGAAATTAAAGCACATAAAATCAAATCAATTCAAGCTAATCTGCAGACAAAGCTTTATTATTTTTTCACAGTCCATACAACGAAAAAAAAATCTCTGGATTTAACCCGTCTTATTGTATTGGAGCAGTGAAAAGCTGCAGTGCCGAGGACCAACATCAGTCCTGTTGACTTGGTCAAGGGCACCATTAAGCCTAACAGGGGTCAGTATCAAGCCTAATATGCATGTCTGTTTTTGGATGGTGGGAGTAAACTGGAGCTTCTGGAAGAAACCCATGCAGACATGGAGAAAAAGCAAATTCCACACAGAAAAAGAGAATAAATTTACAAAATGAAAAACGGACTCCCTTAGCAGTCCCGCAAGGGGAAATTCGGATCTCTCTGCATTTTAACCCATCCTATTGTATAGGAGCAGTGAGCTGCCAACATATGGCGCTCAGAGAGCAATTAGGGGTTAAAGTGTCTTGCTCAAGGACACTTGGACACGGTTTCTGCAGGACCTGGGATTGAACCTGTAACCTTCTGAACCTTCTAACCAGACAACCACTCTACCCACTGAGCTATGCCGCCCCCAGAAAGAACCTGGGACAGGATTTAAACCAAGGAGCTTCTTGCTGTGATACAACAGTGCTAACCACAGCACCACCATGCCACCCTGGTACTAATAAACAAAACTAACAAACCCACACCAATAGACAATATCACAAAGAAAGTAGATTATTTTTTTATGAAACAAACAGCATTAAAAAGATGAGCTGGTATAGCTCGCTGATCAGAGAAAAAATAGTTTTCTGGATGGTTAGGGAACATACTACATTGATGTCACATCCCAAGGGAGGTCTATTGAGTACAAGAAGAGACTGCAGGAAGATGAACATGGAGGGTGGCGAGTGCTGCCAACAGCTAACCAGGAGTTTGACCTCTACTCCTCTGGTACAGGCAGCTGTACGGAGGGCTGAGTCAATGGCAGGCCAAAATCTGACAGAGAAACAAAAACTATATTTTACATGTAAGATTTCAGGGGAAGTGCAATCTTTTCATTAAAGAAAGATAATGTTTGTCCTGTTTTTTTGTCATAGTGCTACATGAAGTGGAGGTAAAACATTATAGTGCAGTGCAACGGGCACAAAAACATTCGACTTTCTCACTCTAAGCTAATCTAAAATGACAGATGATGTGTCCGGTTATAACGAAATAAGCCTATTCACATAATCAGAATGCTAAATCAAAGCAGTCAAAACATTTCTGATGGGTTTCTCTGGGCTGAGTGGGACTAATCACCTTAGTGGCTCAGTGAACTGAGATGGAGGAAGGTAGTCCATAACTGAGATGTGAATGAATTTCTGACCATCCCCAATGACAGAGAGAATGGAGGATAGGTCATCTGTGCGGCCACGGGTTGAGATCAGTGATGGGGAACTCTGGAAATAAACAGACCAATAAACAATATGCCATTGGTGGGTATTGAATTTGAAAATGGTGCAGAGTCCATGGTCCATTTACTCTGGTAGCTCAGCAGTAGAGCACATGCAAAGTTAGGTGTTGTGGATTCAATCCCACCACGGGCGTTAGGAAAAGGGTATCCAGCCTTAATCTCCCACTCTCGGTAAATGTGAGGTATCTATTTTAAACTGCTTTTAGTAGTTGCTAGACTAGAAAAGTACAATATAACAATGAGTCCATTTATCAGGATGGCAACATTCCAAAGAGGGTATAGTAATACTTGGGTTTGACTGAGTATCCATTGTCAATCGCTCATCCAGGGCCAGGTTGTAAAGTTAGCAGATTTCATCCAGGAATCAGAATCTTCCCTTTCCCATGCCACATCAACTAGCTCTGACTGGGGGATCTTGAAGTGTTCCTAGGCCAGCTTGGAGAGATAATCCCTCCACCTGGTCCTCGATTTAACCCGTAGCCTCCTCCCAGATGGATGTGCCTGGAAACACCTCACTAGGGAGATGACCAGGTGGCATCCTTACTAGATGCTTGAACCACCTCAACTGGCTCCTTTCAACTTGAAGGAATAGTGGGTCTACATATGTCTGTCACAGATGGCTGAACTTCTCACCTATATCTAATGGAGATAGACCACCCTCAGCCACCCTCCTGAGAAAACCCACTTCGGCTTGTATCAGCAATCTCGTTCTTTCAGTCATGACCAAACTTTCATGGCCATAGGTGAGACTAGGAGCTTACTACTAACTCTATGGATGGGGCACAGGTAAATAACTGAAGGCCATGGCAGTATTCATGGACTTGCGCACATGCTTGTCACCTAAAAAAAGCACTCAGGGCACTTTACATCATATACCTCAAATTTACCAAGCATGGGGGATTAAGCTCAGATACTCTTTCTTGATGTGCTGACAAATGATGAGTCTGTTGCCTAGATGGAAGGAGTAATCTGAGGGGCTGATGAATGAATAAAATGAGAAACAGAGAAAGTCGGATAATGTGGGGACTGAATTAGGAAATGCAGTAGATTAGCAGGAATGAAGTGAGGGCAGCTATGGAGAAGATGGAGACTTAAAAGGTGGTTGGCCCCGATGACAAGCCTATGGATACATGAAGGTGTTTAGGAGAGATGCCATTGGAGTCCTTAACTAGATTGTTTAACACAATCTTGCAAAGTGAAAGGGTGCCTGAGGAGTGGAGAAGAAACATACAACTGTACATTTTCAAGAGTAAGGGAGATGTACAAAGTTGTATCAACTATGAAGTATATAAGCCAGCATGAAGATATGGGATATAGTAGTGAGAGTGAGGCTAAGAGAAGATGTGATGACTAGTAAGCAGCAGTATGGTTTCAGGCCACAAAAGAGCTACACTGATGCAATGTTTGCTTTGAGGATGTTGATGAAGAAATATAGGAAGGGTTAGAAAGACTTAAAGTGTGTTTTTTTTGGCTTTGACAAAAGCATATGACAGGGTGGCAAGATAGGAGGAAGTTGGGAGTGGCAGAAAGTATGATAACAGTGGTGGCAGTATGATGAAAGTATGATGGCAGTGTGACAGTGGTGAGGCGTGAAGTAGGAATAACAGATGGTTCCTCAAGGTGGAGGTGGTGTAACATCGAGGATCGGCTCTGAGCCCTTTCTTGTTTGCAATGGTGATGGGCAGGTTGACAGACAAGATCAGGAAGGAGTCTCCTTATACTATGATGTTCATAGATGACATTGTGACTGTATTGAGACTAGGGGGCAGGTTGTATCGAGTCTGGAGGGGTGAAGGTATGCACTGGAGGGAAGAGGAATGAAAGGCAGTAGGTGCAAAACAGAATAAATATGTATGTGTGAATAAGAAGGGAGACAGCCGAATGGTGATTACACAAACAGTAGGTGAAGACGTTGGATGAGTTTAAAAACTTTGTGTCAACTGTTCAAAGTAACAAGAAGTGTGGAAGAGAGGTGAAGAGATTGCAGGTAGGGTGGAATAAGGTGGAGAAGAGTGTCAGTGTCATTTTAACCCAAAGTGTACAAGGGAAGGTTTACAAGATGGTAGTGAGACCAGTTTTGTTGTATGGTTTGGAAACAGTAACATTGACAAAATGACAGGAAGCGAAGCAGGGGGGTGGCAGAGTTGATACTACAATTTTCTGCAGGAGTGAAAAGGAAGGACATGCTTAGGAATGATTATATTAGACGGAGACCTCAGTTTGGATGATTTGGAGACAAAGCAAGAGAGCCAAGAATAGGATACTTTGGACATATGCAGAGGAGAGATGCTGTGTATATTGGAAGAAGGATGCTGAATATGGAGCTGCCAGGCAAGAGGAAAAGAGGAAGACCAGAGGAGGTTTATGAATGTGGTGAGGGAGGACATTCAGATGGCTGGTGGGATAGAGGAAGATGCAGAGGACAGGATGAGATAAGGATTGATAATCTGCTGTGGAGACCCCTAATGGGGGCAGCTAAAAGTAATAACCCTTTCCTGATGCCCCACAGCAGGGTCAAACCTGCAATGCCCAACTTGGAGGAGCGTGCTCCACTGCTGAGCCAACATTATTTATACATTGATGTTAGACTTATACCAGTGAATGTCTTTACAATAAATTATGTAATAGATTTATTGTATTCCTTAAACAGGAAACAATCAATTTCCTAAAAAGAAAAACAAAAAATGCAACGAGAACTTGAAGTGTAATGTTGAACTTACAGACAGGTAGACATGTGATTGTACGCCATTGAATTTCAGGTGCAAGGGTAGCTGGGAGCTGCTCAGAGCTGAGAGGCGGGAAGGCCAGTATGGGGGCAGGAAAACAGTCTTTTCAGCGCCAATGTTCCAATAAACCTCAAAGATTCGATATGCATCCCGAGCCAGGCAGCTGCAGTCCTCCACATAAATCCCCACCTCCTTTACCTTGGATGACCAGAGATAAGTGTTAAAGTTAGTGGCTATAGTGATTGTAAGTACAGGTGGAGTGGATAAAATGTGGAGGAAAGGGGACAAACAAACTGCTGAATAGAAACATAGCAGCAGTATTACATAACCTAGCTGACTGAAAAGTAGTCTTTGGAGTGCGGGATTCGCTTTTAAAAACATTAGAAATCACTTTTTCGATGAGCACATAGAAGGCAGCATTTTTCATTAGTTTTACGAAAGATTGGGAACTCTACTTTTCATACAATCTAATTCTTAATGTATATTTGGAATACCACCGACCGATATTAGATTTAACAGCTGATTCATACCACCTGATTTCAACCCCAAGAGGGTGTGTAGGACACACAACTGCCTGTTCTCCCTGCTGCCCTCAAGGAGGAGGAGATATAGGACTGTCAAAGTAAATACATATAACTTCCTCAACAATAAATCATCTAATATTACTAGTGGGTCCATACATCTATTATCTATAAGCCTAGTTCGCAAACATTTGCCATCTGATAAGAGAAATTACTTTTTTTTCGATTTTGTGGATAATCGCCTTATGTAAAAAAGTGATCTGCTTTGAGCCTGAATGACTCCCGTCGTAATGCTCATAAACAGCCTCCGCACCATAGCTAAACAGCACAGAACATTCAAGGTACATTTGGATGAGCTGTCAGCTGAATATGGTGACCTGCTACTACACAGAAATCCGATGGCTCAGCAGGGGACGAATTTTGCAACGTTTTTTGTCACTTTTGAGTGAAATCAAAGAGTTCAGGCAGTCCAGAGGTGATGACACCGTGCTGCTGGAGGACACTGAGTGGATACTTGACCTTGCATTTTTAACGGACATTACTGGAAAACTGAACAGTTTGAACTGCGAGCTGCAAGGCAAAGGTAAAACTACCGCCGATATGATAAGTGCTTTAAATGCATTTAAAGCCAAGATGAACCTTTTCTCTGTGCATTTACAGAGAAAAAAGTGCTGCACTTTCCCTCTGTGCAGATGGTGCTGAAAGCCAATGCTTCTGCATCTGAAGCTTTTGACAAAGTTGCAGAAAAGTACTCTCAGGTCGTAAACAGAGTTGGGCAAGAGTTTGAGAACAGGTTTTGTGACCTGGATCAGCTTGAGCCATGTGTGTCGCTCATTTCAAATCCTTTCATGAGCGTGGACATATCATGCATTGCTGAGCAGTTAAGTGCAACATTCAGCCTGGATGCTGAACAGGTGGAGATTGAAATTGTAACACTGCAAAATGACCTCCACCTCAAAGCCCACCAGGCTGCACCAAACTTTTGGCGCCTTGTTGACACAGAAAAGTACAGTGGTGTATGCGCAGCAGCTATGAAGGTTGAAAGCCTGTTTGGTTCAACATATCTTTGTGAATCAGCCTTTTCTGACATGAACTTCATTAAGAACAAGCACAGAACACGCCTCACTGATGCACATCTTCAAGACTCACTCAGAGTTGCAGTGTCAAGTACACACCAGAGTACAACACACTAGTTAACAGCATGCAATGCCAGGCTTCCCACTAACTGACAAATAAACAGATAACAGATTTGGTGTCCAGTTCAAAGTGTGACATG
>OMLC01050787.1:0-21660 GCA_900302585.1 Regalecus glesne
CACACACACACACGCACATGACCAGATCAACGTAAGGGCACACATGTGAATAGAGATCCTACTAAAACTAAGTTGCGTGAGTCATGAAGGGTTAAAAGTATTGCCTTTCCATGTTGTCACAAAAAATTAACACTATTTGAATGTACACATTAGGTCTGAAAATAAGACCGTATGAGTTTATGTTTAGGGAAAAAAATCCACTTTTTTAAATTTTAAATTGATTACCCTGCTTTTTCATAAGGTTAAGTTCTCCCACAGGCTTGACTGTAGAAAAGACGATTGAAAGGCTCCATTTACTCATCTAAAATCACAAGTTTGTCAAAAGATGTCTCAACACAAGAGGTTATCTGCCTTGAGACGGACAGCGGCAGACTGAAGTGCAGTGGTTATGAAGTAACATTCAGACCATCAGTCATTTTTCCCTCTCAATCTCCATTCCTTAGGTGCAGACCACCACCATGTGTATCTCTGTAAGTCTGAGTGGGTCTGTGGTCCTGGGTTGTCTCTTTGCCCCAAAAGTTCACATCATCCTGTTCCAACCGCAGAAGAACGTGACCACGCTCCGTGTCACAGCCAACCGCTTCAGCGCCACAGTGTCTGCCTCTGCCCCCAGCTCCAGCTACTCCAAAGGTGGGTGTCTTTATTGAAAAACATTTGGCTTTCACACCAACATGAAGACTTTATTTAGTGGCTGTAGACATACAATACAATACAATACAATAGTCATTTAGCAGACGCTTTTATCCAAAACGACGTACAAAAAAATGACATCCACTGTGTAGGGTGTTTGGATTGGTCCACTCATCTCTTCAAAGGCCAATAGTTCTGAATGATTTAGAGTAAAATCTTCAACTGTGTAATGGTTGGACTCAACCCAGTAAAGATACTGTTAAAATAGCCCCATAATTGCTCAATTGGATTGACATCTGGTTACTGTTTAGTATAAAGCATCTGTGTGAACTTTTCTGTTCTGTCTTGTGGGCTTTTTGGCCTAAGAATTGAAACTATATGACGGATGAGTTCTGCTCGTATGTTAAAAAAAATGAACATGAAAAACAAAAAAAACCTGACTAATCTCATATTTCAAACACTTTATATCCTAGGTTTGTAAATGTATTGTAATACTTCTGGGAAGCTTTCACCTGATTGGTGTGACCATTATTCTGGCAGGCTCAGCCTCCAACTACGTGCCAGCGGTGTGCAACGGACGAGAGGTGGTGGACTCTACAACATCATCTTTGTGAGCACTAAATACTATTGGTCCCTCCCATAAACAATGCTGCCTACACGCCATCAACCAGGCTGTGAAGAAAAAAACCTGCCAGGGTGGACTGAGAGTGGAAAGCATATTTGTAACTGTGAAAACATAGTGTTCCTTTGGAAGACAGTATGTATTGACTGTAATGCATTTTTGTATAGATTTAACATGCTGTGGTTTCCTCGGTTTGCAGGTAGATGTGGTTGAACGCATTGCACCTCGTGATGAGAAAGTCTTGTTATTTGGCTGGTCGTGAAACAATCGTAGCATTATTCAAAAAGGTTGTTCTTATCTCGTCCTTACAGTGCTGTGAGTACTAGCGAAATACATCTTTAGAAAAAGACTAAGTTAATATACAATTAGCCATAGTGGAAGTGATTAAAAAATAACTAGGCAACTACACCATACACTTGACCCTATAAAGGATATTTCATGTAGACTATGGTGGATCAGTTTGTGTTTTCTTGTATTTTATGTAAATAAAATGTTTTTAATAATAAAAGATAAAATCCCACCGTTATGATTCAAAATTTTTATTCGTAAAGGGCAGCTGTTCATAAATAAACTCCTGTGATGTGCTATGGATTTTTCCAGACACCACAAGGTTCGAGACTTCTGCTCTGTACCCTTCCTTTATAGTCACGTCTCCTCTCAACATCTACTTGTTTTTCCATTCCGTGTCTTTTCTCCTCCACACTAGTAACACCATGAAGGTCAGTAGAAGAAAAAAACAGGGTCCAAGGTTGCTTTAATCACTCAAGACCTATTTGTGAAGCGGTGGCTCAGACCAGCATGAAGAGTCACAGCTGGATCATCTTTAATTAACTGAAATGCATGGAAAGAGCAGTTGCTGTCAAGATGTCAGGAGGATGGAAATGTTTACAGGTTGCATTATGGATCCTCATCTTCCCGAGCATCTGCTTTTAGTCGCAAACTTGAGTGAATTATACATCTCCACGGTTGCAATAGGGACTGGATTTGAAGGCCTCCAACTTTGTTATGAGTATGGACAAATACATCTTCTGCCTTGTATAACCTTATGATATTGTCTGTACAGTTAGCCATTATAAACAAATATCTCAACATTATCCTCACACCCATCCTTTACCAGAAGATAAAGGTCCAGATAAGACACAATTAAATTGTTTGCTATTATCTCACTGCATCATTTATAGTTGACATGTTAACTGATGGACTAAACATTTGGGGCATTTTAGATGCATCTGTACAAATACGCAATCACATTCAAACAATTCAATTTCTAAAAGCAGACTCAAACTTCTCTTCAAAAGTTAAGACGGATGTCAACAACGAAATGTGCTTCAAAACACCCCAAAACATAATAAAAAAATCATGCTCAGCATTCACAACTTATGAAAAGTTCAACCATGGTTCATCTCTTGTTACTGCTTTTTGGATTTGTGTGGGCTCTGTAATAATGACACTGCCACATCCGGCCAAACTGGCACAGATCCGCAGTTTGGTAAGAGATTGACCTGGTCAAGGTCAGTGTGTGAGCCCTCTTCATTCACTCAAGAGTCTGTTTTTTTTATTTGACAGCTACATTGCTAGAACACCGCTACAACTAAAGACCTATTAACCAGCAGCTCAAAATCCTTGGAATGAAATCACCACAGATATTCATTCAAAAGGAAAAAGCTATAAAGTGTGTTTCCCTCCCTATCAAGATGGTTGGTGGGATGAAAAGAAGACAAACACAACCATTTCAATAAATTTACTAACAAAAGAAAATATGTAAACATCTTACATACATTATTTTGCAATCTTTGACTCTGGTTGTTGGGGACACTGCCTTTTCAGAGGAATGATATAAAGCCCATTCTTCGCCTCTTTCAGGCTCCACCATCGGCCCAGCCTTCCAAAAAGAAGAGTCAGTGTCAAAAATGAACACATGTACACACACACACACCATTCTGAATATTGAAATATTGATATTTCTATAATTCAAAACTGAGCTAAAATGAGGCTAGTGCTTCATTACTTTGACTGTCAAAATAAGGGCTTCATAAGAATTTAAGATGGGGAAACCGAGAGATGTTACCAGGGCAACACTGACACAGAGGCTCTTGGTAATGACAGCAACAATACTGGCAGTGCTAATATCTAAAAATTGTGCGAGCAAGTCATCGTTACAGGTGTATTCAATGCTGGTATTGCTATGAGTTGCTGACTGCATTCCAATGGGTGTTCTCTCCCATGTTCGGTTGAACCAAAGTGTAATATTTTGAAATTTCCACTTGCTACAATGATTCCCTCTACACTTGTAACCCAAGATAAGTAACAAGCACTGAAACCAGTTTCATCCAGTCTCCCTTGATGCCCACTTTCTTGCCATATTGCTGGACTCCTAGGCATATTATATATTCACTGGATAAAGTATAAACGCTCATCCTCAGATACAAGTTTGATGCAACAATTAACAATGTGTTACAGTAAAACTGTATCAAAGTGTTCTCCCAACTCCTGGGATTTGTGGTAAAAATAGGCGCCGGTAATTAATGTAACTGCACTACTAGAAGAAGCGGTTTAGAATCATAGGCTTTCAACTAACAATATGTGAAACCTATCCCTTGACATTAATTTTTTATCATTTACTGGTCCAAATGAAAGCTTAACCAATATGGCTTGTCCTTTAAATGTTTGATCATTTCACTGAGACAAGAATGAGAGAGGCCCATTTTACATGGCATGATTAGTCCCCATGTTGGGGGGGGGCAGGACTTTAGATGCAGATTAAGGCTGGGTGCCCTTCCTGACACCCTGCAATGGGTTCGAACCAGTAACATCTGTCTTGTCAGTTCCCAAAGCACTCAACCACTGAGCCACCATAGATAAAATAATTACCACTACTTCAGTTATGACTGTTCTGGATCTTGGCTTTAACAGATTTCTTTGAGAGCCCAATTAATGACAGACAGCAGCCACTGCAGTGCGAGTACAGACACAGACCAACATTTTTTTACCATAAAGGGGAGATAATTACACCTTTATGTTAATGCAAATCAACATGCTTTGGAAATCCTCATGCTGCTTGCATTGAGAAAACTCCCTGAACAAGTTAAACTGTGTAGAACTGAAATAATCTCAGAGCATTCAGAAACTGTTTGCTGACATTTTTGATCTTTGAAGCAAATTGAGTTTTTATTTTGAATTACAGTGAGATCCGGGAGATACTCACAAATCTCCAATTATAGGTAATTAGGTTAATGACGACGGATTCATTAGGGTCAGTAAAATTGCATTAAATTGTTATACAATTGCTTACTGTTGGATAAATTCCTATTTCTTAGGATACTAGGTAAATTGGCATAAACTGCATCATACGCTGGACCCAAGCACATATCACATTGATTAGCGATAAGAATATATAATAATGCATATTATTTACAGAGCATTTTTCATAGTGCAAAATGATACTTTACACAAGTTAAATAACCATAAACAGCAAGTAAATGGTGATGCACTTCAAGATCTTTGTGAAAGCACTGCATGGTAAAGCAAGTAAGAAAATATATATCAAGATTAAACACTTTTTGTACATTCAAAGAATTTAGAAAAAAAGAGGAGATAATTACATTAGATAATTCTAATGTGAATTTCTCGTACCAAAAAATGTGCCCAACCCCTTTTGAAATAGATTGCAATGTAGAAGAAACTAAATTAAAAAAACAACAACCATATAACTGCAAGATAGAACATATCACATCTATATAACTTAGGCTGTGCCATGTCTAGTACGAGATTGTAAATAAAAATGGATTAAGATTGCCATCTAGTGGGCCTGTACAATGGGCCCACTAGATGGTATCTGGTGTACGATATCAATCATGAGCTAGCCTCAAATTACAGAACACATTCATACCCATGACTACAGTTACCTGTGCTCTTGTCCCACTCCTGCCACCAGGAAGTGGCCAGAGTTGGAAAACTTCAGGCTGTTGATAAATCCCACCTGGATTAGAGGTAGAAAAGAAAAAAAAGGGCAAAAACAAAATAAACGAATTTAAATAGATTCCTTTATCAGTTCCACTAGGGGAAATTTAGAATCATCTGCCTTTTAACCCATCCCATTGTACAGGAGCAGTGAACTACCATGATATGGTGCTTGGGGAACAGTCTAGGGTTCAGTGTCTTGCTCAAGGAAATGCTTTCTGCCAGGGATCAAACTTCCAACTTTCTGATTGCCAGACGACCGCTCTGCCCACTGAGCTACCTAATAAGCCATGCTGCTTCAGGCTTCTATGCCACTTCACACATCTAACATGTAAACCCCATTCTGATCGACAACTATACCAGACATTCCTGAATTCAAACACAACACAGGTTAATAAATAAAGAATAAATAGATAATAATAACAACAATAATAAACAAAAAAGTTTAATCAGTGCACCTGGAATTGATTCATATGAACCGACTCAACTTTTTGTGTGATTTCCTTACCTGGATTTTTGCACAGGCATAAAGAATAATAATTTTAATCATGCAGTGCTTTTTAAAACACTGAGATTCTGTATTATTTAAGATTTCTTTTAAAACAACACGCAAAAAAAATAAAACACAACTTTAATTATGTCTTGATTCTTGCTCGATAATCCATGTAAGGATATCACAAAAAAGGTGAATCAGTTCAGCTGGGCGAGAAGTTTTATTCAAAAACGTTTCATCCCTCATACAGGTGACATCTTCTATCTGAGGTGACCCCGCCCTTATAAACAATACAGTTAAATTCTAACCAAAACAAAGGATGGGTTCTTATGCTAGTTGACCACACATTCAGAGGTAATGAGTACTATTTACAGAAGATTGGGGAATAGTTGAAATCACAGCAAGACTTATGACGTTACTGGATGTCAAAACTACTAATGATGAGTCCCTAAAACGAGTTACATGCTGTGGTTACAGAGAACGTGTAATAGATTGACTGAAATTGTTTGAAAAGTACATTATTATTGACAGATTTTTTTATCACGATAATAATAATAATAATAATAATTATCAGTCCCGTGAGGGGAAATTTGGATTCCTCTACATTTTAACCCATTTTATTGTATAGGAGCAGTGAGCTGCCAACATATCGCTCGGGGAGCAGTTAGGAGCTTCAACTGCTTATCCGAAATCAGGTCGCGGGGGAACTGGATCCTATCTCCGTTCTCATTGGGCGAGAGGCAGGGTACACCCTGTATAGGTCACCAGTCTATCACAGGGCAGAGCAGTTAGGGGAACAGCGTCTTGCTCAAGGACACCTCGACACACTTCTCTGCAGGACCGGGAATCGAACCTGCAACCTTCCGATCGCCAGTTGACAGCTCTACCCACTGAGCCATGCCACCCCTAAATTCTTAAGAGGCGAGTTTTAATTAATGATTTGACTTTGGACAGATTGGTGGAGTTTGTGCGAGAATTTTTGGAGGAGATGCAAACAATAAAATCAATCAAAAGAAATACAAAGATCTGAGTTGCTATATTCAAGTCAAGTCAATTGATTATGTATAGCCCATTATTACAAATTGACAATTTGCTTCAATGGACTCTACAGTAATCCAACAGCTTGTCCTCAGTTCCTGATATCAGATGAGGAACAACTAACTCCCTTAAAAAAATCCTTTTACAGGGAGGAAGATTACCAGAAATGTCAGGGAGAGCCACAGAGGATGGATCTCCAAATCAGACAGCATATAGCTTAGAGTAGGTAGAGCCACAAACAAAACAGTACCCCAAAATTTGTTACAAAATCTACACCAAGATAAAATAGACACCACAGATATTCGGTAAGATAATATTGTGTTAAATATTCACAGTCTTTATGCAGTTCAAGAAACCTGCCTTCATTTGTTAAGACCATTTTCTTTCCACAAACAAACAATCCAAAGAGGAAAGAAGCAAATCCGACCTTACCACTGGCACGGTGAAAAGTGGCTCCAGTCCACGGAACCCAGGGCCACACCTCCACAGCTGTATTGCAGAGTTATGAGAACCTGTAGAGATGACACCAGCGTCAGATATATGATCACAAGATCCAAAAAGCTCGAATGCAGGACAAATGGTATGTTAATGTGGGGCAGATTTATGAAGTGCACTTATATGGGTTACCAAAGCAAAAATATAAAACTCTGATAAATGTATGGCAGACTTATAAACACCCTGAAGAGTTTTTCACGGTAAAATAAATAATCAAAATCAGTTTAATTTTGATGCCTTATATGAGAGACAGAAGCAACTGTCACCATCAGAGAGAAATGCTGCAATTTGAATTATTCCAAATGATCATTTCCACCTCAGCTTCACCACGAAATGTAACGTTAACAACAGCACAGACTGGGTATATAGTGAAAATTAGACATGTCATAGCCATAGTGGCCATGGTATGTCAGTGGTAGAGTGTGCGCTTCAGGAATTGCTGAGACAGATGTGGGTTTGAACCAGACATGGGGCCTCAGGAAGGGGATCCACCCTTAATCCCTCATATTTCATCTGAGTCTGTGTCCATCCTCATAACACTGAGACTAATCGTGACAAGCAAAAGTAAAACCCATCATATCCATTTATCATGGTATCCTTTACAAACAGGAAACTGCAGTTTTTCCAAAGTACCACTACATTCTTACTCTTCTCAAAACAAATAGACAATCCATCATAGGGGGATGTAGGCAATGAGGTCACTTTTTAACAAACATTTAAAACAAATTATAACAGCTGTAACAGACCCACATACACTGATGAGCCAAATCATGACCAATCACAGGTGAACTAAATAACACTGATCATCTCCAAACAAGAGCATATTTCCAGGTATGGGTAGATTAGATGGTAAGTGAACAATCAGTTAATGTATTCAGTGTGTTGGATGCAAGAGAAATGGGCAGTAGTAAAGACTGGAGTGACCTTGACAAGGGCCAAATTGTTATGGTGAGATTAAATGGTCAGAGCATCTCTACAATGGTAAAGGCTTGTGAGGTGCTCTTGGTCAGCAGTGGTAAGTGCCTACAGAAAGTGCTACAAGTAGGGACAAACCTCACACTGGTGGTAGGATATTGGGGTCCCATGGCTCATTGATGCGTGGATGTGATGAAGACCATCTTGACTGAGCTAAAAGGAGTTTTACTGTGGCACAAGTCACATAAAATGTTGGTGATGGATGCAGAATGAATGTATCAAAACACACAGTACAATGCATCCTGCTGCTTATGGGGCTGCATAGCTACAGACCAGTCAAAAGAGCCATGGTGACCACCATCTAATATGAAACACATGGGCACGAAAGTGCTGAAAGTGGAGACGGTTGCCTGGGTTGATGAGTTCTATTTTCTTTTAGATCACTTGGTTGGCCATGTACATGTGTGTCATTTACATGGGGAAGTGATGGCACTAGGATGCATTGTAAGAAGATGACAAGTCAGTGGAAGGGGAAGTGTGATGCTCTGGGCAATGTTCTGCAACAAAACCCTGGATCTAGCCATTCATTTGGACATAGATTTAACATCTGTAACCGAACATCGTTGCAAACCAGGTACACCCCTTCATGGCATTGGTATTACCCGGATGGCAGTGGCCTGCATCCTGCCACAATACACATATTGTGGGGGAATGGTTTGGGGGAAATGGTGAATTGTTTAAGGTTTTGTCCTGGGCTCCAATTGTCCAAAACTCAGCCTGATTGAGCATCTGTGTATTGTACTGGACCGACAAGTCCAATCCATAGCGGCTCCACCTCAGAACTTACATTAGCAGATCTGCTGCTAATGTTTTGGTCCAGATACCACAGGACACCTTCAGGGGTCTTGTTAAGTCTATGTTTTGGCAGGTCAGTGCCGTTTCAGTTGACCACAGAGGATGAACAGCATATTAAGCTGGTGGTCATGTTTTGGCTCAGTGTACATCTTGCTTGTAGTTGCACTACTGCTTATACTACTAAGCATATGTAAATATTGTAAAAAGTATCTTAAATTAAAGATATGACAATAAATTGCTATGCATGACTAGCGATTAATAGTGAACAAAGCCTTCAACCATGTGGCTTGCTGGAGTTACATTTAAAAGATCATATCCTCATCAAATTCTGTAATGTATTAAAGTGGATATATTTAGGTTGAGGATGCCAAAGTTTAATGTTTAAGTGAAAATAAGAGTTTACTAATTTAATTTTAGTTGAAAATGTGGGATGTCATGTGAAAACGGGTCAAACTGCTGCACAGGGCAATGTAATATGGGATGTGTGGTCACCCTCATCAGTGATGTCAGTGTCAATAGATTAGTGTTAATTTGAATGTCTAGTTTAAGTAGCTGGTGAAGAGAACTCTCACAGCCAGAGGCACCTGAGGCGACGGTGTCAGAGTTCTGAAGCGCAGCAACTGAGGAGATCCAGTGAGACTGCTCCATCCCTGCGTTGCCATGACAACCATGGGCCTCTTTCACTGTGGTCAAGGGCTTCTTTTTGTTTACACTCCAGACAGATACAGAGCTGTAAGCAGACAGGAAAGTAAGCACAAGATAACCATGAATTAAACCATACTGGGTTTAAAAGGTATAATTGTAAAACTATAAAACAGCTCCGTGTAAAACTGGCCGGTGACAAACTAATATACTCCGAAAAAGATGTCTTACCCATCGTCAGCTCCTGTTATCATATGTTCCTCATTGATCAGCTGTATGCAGTCAATTGAACCCCTGGTAGTTGAGAAAAAAAATATAAATCGTTACAATAGATGACCAACAAGTTGTCGGATGAAGATGATCTATCTACTTGTCAACCTGTACTCCTTCGATAAAGCTTGAATTAAAAAGCACGGAGAAGCACAAAGCATGACAACAGAGATTACAAAGGAAAATTATCAGATTTTATTTTCAGATGTGACCCATACAAAGAACTGGAGCTGATAACCTTGTCTTGTGAGCAATTTGACAACTACAATATGGTGAGGGGAAAAGTAGTTATTTACAAATCTACTTATTTATGTGTAGGAGCATACACAGAACTGCATGCGGTAATGCCAAATGTTAACCTGTGCATATAATATCAATCTAAATATCATATATTTGGAGTGTAGTCCAAGACCAATATTACTGAATCACTGCAGCTAAATGCTAGCAACTCAAATTAACTGTGTACAAGCCCCATTACTCTGACAAGAAGTCACTTGTGTAAGTGATTAAACATTTCTCTCATCAAATGTTGTGTCCGGATGAGCAGATTCAAATTTCTTGCGAATGACCTGTATCAATGTAACTGCATTCCTTCAGATTCAATCACAACCGACTGAGATCTGAAAGGACTGAGAAAGAAATGATTTTTTCAGTAAATGATTCAGTTCCGTTACCCAAAAACTAAATGGATTCTTTTTTATATAGCACTGTTCTAGTCTAGTGGCCACTCAAAGTGCCTTACAATGAATCCTTACATTTACCAATTATGATGGAATAAGGCCAGATGCCCTTTCCTGATGCAACATGGTGGGGTCAAACCCATGATGCCTGAATTGAAGCTGAACACTACCACTAAGCTACTGCAGCCCAAAAGTAGCAGTTCACAAAAGATTTGGTCTTTTGAACAGATTGTTCATGAATGACAATACTGCAATTCAAATTATTTTTTCAAGAATAGCTGGGAACGGGAAAGATTCAGAAATAAGGGACCATCTTAATGTCGTGGCAGTTATAAACTTATAATTGAAAACTGTCCCATCTATTCCAGCATTGCCATTGGGATGTGTGAAAAGGTGCAAGATGGATATGTCCCTGAATGCAGTTGTATGTATCAATAGTGAAAATCACCAACAGTGCCTGAAAGGTTAACCTAGCAATTTAGCAGGAGCTGTTTGAATGTCTGTACTGACCCTACTTGGGCTATCACAAAAAGGATACAGCATTTATTGAAAGAAAGTCTAAGCTGACTCAGACATACCCATCCTTCTAAACAACAGATGCATAGCAACTGAAACTAAAAATGGTTTGTGTACTTTTAGGCTTTATGATGTACTTTTAAGTATTCCCCATTAAAGGGATGGTAATTTCTTCTTTACATAGATGAGCTCTTTGATTCCTCCCTTTGACTTCTCAAACCACCATTTCTCCCTAACATGAATCATGCTTGTACTGTTCAAGATTGAAAGAAACTACTTGAAATACACACAGACAGACATACACACACACTTGTGTTTGTGTGTGTGTCTGTGTGTGTGGGTGGTGTGTAAAACCCTATTCTTTTCTGAAGATCCCTTTAACGGTCTCTCCATTTTGTTATTTTTTTTAATGTACAATGACAACGAGTAGACAGAGTGAGAGAAGACGGTTGTACAGACAGGAGCCCTGATGGCAGTTGAGGTAGAGATGGTTTTCTGCATTTACTGGCTTTCACATGTGCAGCACCACTTGCAGCATACAGGTGCATGGTAACACAAAAAATAGAGCTAGCTCTATAGTAGCCACTGAGAGACAAATGACTGAATAAAGCAACACTATAGAAAGGGACAATATCCGATGAAAGAACACCCTCTGCTGACGATTAAGTGTAACTTACTTCCTAACACACATGAATGCACAGGTAAGGCAGTCATCTAAAATCGTCAATGTACGTGTTCTTATATAGCTCTAGTAATCAGAAAATTGATAGGTATCCCTGGTCCTTGCAGAAGACAATGAACCCCTAAGTGTTCAACCCCTGAGATGGAGTGGTGTGCTTTCCAGGCTACATCCCCATCTTCCAGTCAATGAACACTGGAATAGGCTCCATCCAGCCTGACTGTTTGACCCAACTTTGGCTAAATGGATGAAGATTGATGGATGGATATATATTTAGATTATGCTTTTTGTTGACTATCCAATAAGGTAAATTTTAAGTGAATACTGATGCCCAAAGTAAGACAGATCTTTCTACTGGGATGAGACAATATTGCTCCCCGAGGATGCAAAATTGTCACGTAGTTAATGGGAATAATCTGTAATTAAAATGTATGTAAACACTGTCAGAAAAGTAGCGTTTCACTGCCCTCTTCAAGTGGAAACATTAAACTAGGTTGCATTACTTGCCACATCCCAACCTTTATGTAAAAGAGTAGAAAGGTGGATTGTTGATTGATGGATTGGGAAAAAATAAATAAAATGTTTCCTATAGACAATGTCAAGTGACAGGCCTTCTTTGTCTCAGGTGGATGGTCATCTTAGTAACTGCACCATTAAACAACAAAAAAACTGGCTCTTTGGAAAAAAATACATCAAAAGGTTCATAATACAAGTAAGTCCCAGCATGCGTTGCATATAATAACAATTCAATCAATTCAATCAGAGTTTAAAATTTGGTTGTCCGGACAGGTGAAGCTTGATAAATTAACTTCTCTGAGAGGTCTGTCCTTAACTACAATTTTATGAATTCAACAACAAAGTGATAAAGGCATCAAACAGCATTGTGAAGTTTGCAGATGACACAGCAGTTATAGGGTTGATCTCCAACTATGTCAACATGGCCTACAGAGTGGAGGTTTCTAAAAGTGGTGCCTGGACAACCACATCTCACTGAACCAAGACCAAGGAGGTCAGTGGAATACAGGAGCTGCGGTACCTCAACAGTAGAGTCCAAATCTACAAGTCAAGCGCCATAGGTTCAATCCACCATGGGGCATCAGGAAAAGGGCATTCAGCTTTAATGTTCCATGCTCAGTATATATGACGCATATGATGGTAAGCACTTTGAGCAGTCAATAAACTAAAAAAGCCCAACATAAGAATAAGTCCATTTACCATTTATAGGAGAGGGGGCACTCACCTCCCCAGTCAACACCAACAGCCCCGTGGTGGAGGGGTTAGACAATTTCAAATATAAGGAGTTAACATCCACAAAGACTTGACATGGGCTAGCCACACCACCAATGTTGTTAAAAAGACCGGACAATGTATGCACAGCCTCAGGCACGTAAAGATACTTGACCGGAGGCCCAAAATCCTCATGGACTCCTAACGGAGCACCACAGGGAGCCTGCTGACAGGGCACTTCACCTCCTGGTACGGCCGTACCAGCAAAGACCGCAATGCACTAGGGCACTAGGTTGTGTGCATGGCCCAGGACATCACTGAATGTTAGAAAAGGTAGCGTTCTAGAGCAGATTGAGTAGGGAGACCTCATCAGTCCATATTTAATTTCATTTTTTTTGGGGGGGTGTTACAGACATATCTAAATGCAAAGCAAATTGAGAGGGTGCTATATTGACATTTTGACTTTTGCAGGGATGCCGTTCACGTCATGATTTAACGATTTGATGTATGAAAGCAGTTAGGACAAGGTGCAATATCAGTCATTTTTCTCAAGCCAACAAAGCCGACTCCTTTTACTGATTCGGTCAAAATGAAGTTTTTACAATTTAGAAAATACCAAGATAATGAAGCTTATCAAGATAACTTACGCATGGCCATGAAACACCAGCTGAGATTCTTCGGCTATCTTCCATACCCTCACAGTCCTGTCCCTGCCTCCTGCAGTCACACAGCACTGACGACTTAGACTATCCAGTCCTGTGATGACATCCTGATGACCAAACCTAGAGGATTTACACGGGAAACAATGTCACATGCCATCTAAAACCCTGTACAACATACAATAATTGCCCTTTGTACTTTTACTCTCTGACTTACAGTGTCTCCACGTAGGCATTTTCATCCACATTCCAAACTTTGATTGAGCGATCATGAGAAGCGCTATAAAGATCATGAGTTCCCTTCCTGAAGGAAAGACCCTGAAAAGTAAATGTTTGGTCAAATTTAATGAAGGAACTATGGACTAAATCTGAAAATCTGCAATTCTTGTTGTATGTGGGTATACATCTTAAATGGGTGTGAAAGAGCAAGACAGAACTTACGGACACTGGGCCTTTATGTCCTGTGAATCTATATAGATGTTTACATTTATCTGCCTCCCAAATCATGATCAGTTTATTCATGTCACCAGTGGCCTTAAAAAAGGAAAAATAATAAACTCGTAGGTAATATGCAACAATTTGATACATCAGTTCTGTAAGTCTAACGGAACTGCAAATATTAGGAAGCAAGAGATCATTCTTTTTAGAATATATATACATCCAGGTCACAAAAAAGGTGTATCAGTTCAACAGGATCTGAGGTTTATTCAAGAACATGAGTTCGTTTCAACGTTCCACTGAATGTACTGATTGTGCGTACTCATTTTCTTTTTTTTAAACATGTGTCCATATTACCCGATTGAATTATCTTTAGCTTGTTGACTACCTGGATTATTGAGCCTGAAAAGATGTATTAATTTTATTTTGGCAATGTTTTCCCCCATTCTTTGTAAGCGCCCTAATTTACATCTCTGGTCCTTTAAAAGAGAGCTGGGTGGTTTACATACTGGACTGAGACCTGAGGAAGACACTAGTGGGATGTTGAAATGTACTCATGTTTTTGTTTTAAACATATATTCAGATGACCTGATTGAACAACTTTGACCTCATATGAGCCCAGCCTTTTGTTGTGTGGTATTGCTGTATTGTTTATAAGGGTTGGAATGCTTGCAGTCAGCTCAGACTGAAGATGTCCCATGTTGACAAAACGTTTCAGAATACATTTCTGATCCAGTTGAACCGATTACCTTTTTTGTGATTCCCTTACCTAGATTATTGAGCATGCATCATAATATATACATTCAGGACTTTACAGACTGCAGTTCTCTGGTACAGTACAAAAACTACTCACCAGGTACTTGCCATCTGATGATATGGCCATGCAAAGAACATGGGCTGTGTGTCCCACATGGCGATCCTCAGTACCTTTTCTTCCACCGGCTATTGTGTACACCTTCTTACCACTTATAACATCCCCTGAGATCACAAGCATAACTGTATAATTGGACTTGAGATGTCAAAAACCCAACCAATATTTGTGGCAATAGCATTTTAATTTTTCAAACTTAAGATAACTGTCAGCCATGTTTTAATAATGGACATACATTTGTGTGAATACTTACATTTAATAATAGAGCAGTCTTTGCTAGCAGAAAAAATATTCTTGTCATCAGGGGAGATGACCACACAGGTAACTGACAATTTGTGCCCCCTCAACAAACGTATTTCAGAGGTATCTGGTGGCAGGAGCTAGAATCCAGAAAAAAAAAGATGAATGTTAGTCTTGCCGATTTAGATTATGATGGATTTGATGGAAACATAAAACGGCATAGCTCAGGGGGTAGAGCAGTCATCAGGCAATCAGAAGGTTACAGGTTCAATCCTTGGTCCTGCAGAAAGCATGTCGAGGTGTTCTTGAGCAAGACACTGAACCCCCTAACAGCTCCTTGAGCGCCAATACTCACATATACAATAGGATGGGTTAAAATGCAGAGATATCCAAATTTCCCCTTGCGGGACTGATAAGGGAATCCATTATTATTATTATTACTATTATCATCATTATCAAGATAAAGACTGACAAGCACGTACCTCTTTGGCAATAAGCCGCTGTAGCTTTCCCTTCTGCTCAAGCTGAAAAAAGTATAAAAGGTGAACAATATTATAGTTATTTATCTTAAACAAAAACTCCAAAAAAAAGGACCACATCCATTATATGGACTTGTGATTTTAACAAAAAAGGAAATTATTCTTACAACTTCCTCCTGAAGTCTTCCAGCAACAAGTTCATCCTCAAATGTCTCTTCCTCTGCTTTATTTTCCTCTGACACATAGATAAAACAAGGAATGCATTTAAAATATTCCAAACATTCACCGTTAGAGGCAGCATAATATGGTCTTGTAACAACCAATCACCAAGATGGTGGCCCAAACCCCAGATTTACCTTCCTCTCGCAATTGCTCAAGGTAAAGTTTAGCTAATCTGAGCTTCTTCTCCTGTGGCGTTTCTTCAAAGACGTCATCCTCATCAGCCTGCCTTTTCTTGTGTGATGTAGGGCTGTTAAAGACAAACATTACTGTTATTAACTGTTCAAATTACTTTAGTCTCCCTTATTTGAGGGAATAGGTTAGTCAAACAATAGTTTAATCAGCTCAATGGGACACTATGTCAATAAATTTTTCATCACTCATACAGGTAATAAATTGAGTGGTGAATGGGTTCAACTGTATGAGAAGTTAATTCAGACCCGTTTCCTCACTCAATCAGATGACATATTCAGTCCGAGCTGACTGCAATATCCTCACCAATTTAAACAAAACAATACAGTGCATGGCAGCCAACAAAGGATGGTTTCACAGGTTAGCCATTGATCCCACATTCAGTGGTAATGAGTACTATTCATAGAGGATTGTGGAATACCTGCAATAACAGCATTGTAATGACAACAGAGGTACTCTTAGCTCCGAACCCCCTTTGTTCAAGGATGGGTATTGCCTCCTCACATACATGGCCTCTTCAATACCCATTTTAAACTATTGTTCATCCCAATTAAGGAAGTGTATATCCTGATCTCTGAACAAGTGGCCACTGGCCTGTAGATGGGTGTATACTGCAGAATCCTTACCTAACATAGTGACTTTACATGTGTTGTGCTAACCTATTGTCCAGCGTCTGTTTGGTTCCCCCTGATGTACAAGACACGGCAATCCTCCCAGCTTTTAACAGCATACACCAGATTTCTATTTGTGCCGGGGGACCCTAAAACTTGGGATGGACCAACTTCCGGTGCAGTGTGTTTAGGGGTTTGAAAAATACGGTTATCAATTGCTCTGGAACCCCAGCCACATACGAAAATACTACTAGCTCACACTCATGAATAAAATATAAAGGTAGGGGATACCTGCAGTCAGATTAAACGGAAGACGTCACCTGTATAAGTATTGAAACGTTTCTTTAAATAAATAAATTGTGTACGGAGAACTGATCCAACTTTTTACAATTTCCATACCTGGATTGGATATAAAGACATAAACAATTGAAATATATATATACCTTTCTGTCTCCGAGTCACTGGATATCTCCTCGTTGAGTCTGGAGTTCAGCTTCTTAACTCGTTTATGGCCAGAACCGGAGTCTCCATCGTTCTGAACATTGAGAGAAGACATAAATACCTATGTTGTCAACATACAGGGTAGGATATTTTTTTCAGTGGCTACTACGGACAGAATTTAGTAATCATTACAGTTAAGTCAACAACAACAATAATAATAATGAAAAAATATCCTATCTGACTGTAGTGCTAAACTAGCCGGCTTAACAAATATGCGCCCATACCTGTCGTTTTGAAACTGTTGATTTGCTTCCCTTTTTAGAAAACTTCGGGATTTCTTTTTTCTTGATGAAGAAGGAGGAAGACATTATGATAGTTTCTATTTTTATTTTAAAAAATCAGTAAAATAACACGCTGCTTTCCAACGGATCCAGCGTTTGTCAAGTCAACATTGGTCCCACATGTGTATTATTCAAGCAAACTATGAAGTTAATAGGCGTGTCTCAATTTTTTATACCAATTCTGATTGGATAAACACCATCAGTATTGTGTCCCATCTGCTGAAGTACGTCATATGTACCGCCTTTTAGTGAAATGCAATTCTCTCAGTGGACAAAATATCTAGTACGAATCAGATCTCAATTTTGATTGGATGTACGAGTAGGTTTGGTTGAACAGAAACCTTGTGCAAAGCCTAAATACTTCCCCTGGATTCAAAGTTCCTATAGCCATGTTCCGCACATAATTGGAAAAAACGAAAATTACATCACATCTAAAGTCCATGGGATTTTGTCAAATGTGTATTAAAATACGAATAAATGTGCTCCATTTAACAGACTTTGAACAAGTTGACTGCGTGATCCTCAAATTTCACTTGCAATTATACCAGGATCTATGTACTACGCACTACTGCAGTAGTACTACTACTTCCTCTACTACGCAGTATTTCCTATTACTGTGCGTCTTTTGTTCTTAACACGTATCGCCATACATCTTTCCGTTAGCCGAAGCAAAAAAGCAGGTGAGGAGCGTGTGAAGTAGGGAAAATTGCATTTTCTGGATTGCCTTAGGAGCCGGTTATCTAGCGTGCAGCGGTGCCAGTTTAAAAGAAGCCGGTGGCTAGAAGACTGATTGAGACTGATTGAGGAGGGGGGCGGAAGACAATATTTAGTAACTTTTTTCACTTAGTGCATTAGTAATCTTAGAAGACGCGTAATTTTTTCTGAGAATAAAAATTGTCAAGTTGTACTACATGTCATGCAAATAGTAACATCATTGGTGTATACAGGTAACAACTGTCCCCCCTAATGCCACCCAAGAGAGAGGCTGAAGCACCAGCAACAGAGCAGCCATTTAAAATGATAAAAATCGGATCAGAAACGCAAGACTTCGGATATGAACCCTCGGAGGGAAAGTACCGCTTACCCGAAGGTTCCAATTATTCACCTTTACCGAACAATGAGGTGAACGATTTACCTACCTGACCGATGCTTCTTTTTTCTTTTTTGCCTGACTATCTTCGCTGACTATAAATGGTAACCTGTCAACTTGTTAACTTGGGCAGAATGACCAAATTGGCTTTGAAGAAGAAAACGATGCAAGTCCTGGGATCAGAACAGACACGATAAGTCTTCTCATGAAAATAGAACAACTGCAAGCAGAACTCAAATATGAACGCAGATGTAGAGTACTGGCAGAGAAAGAATTAAGGGAACTCAAAGGTAAGATAAATTACAAATTAAGTATGTATCTTTTAAATTGCAACACACTATTGGGATAAAAGGGAATATGAACATGACGACTTATGTTGATCTTAGTCCTGACCAAATGCACCAAAATAATTGTTGTAAATTTGAAGCAAGTTAATTAAAACAAAGGGGCGGAATGGCTCAGCGGGTAGAGTGGTCGTCTGGCAATCAGAAGGTTGCAGGTTCGAGCCCTGGACCTGCAGAGAAGCGTGTCGAAGGGTCCTTGAGCAACACACTGTTCCCCTAACTGCTCTGCCCTGTGACCTGTGATGGACTGGTGACCCTTCAAGGGTGTATCCCCCCTTTCGGCCAATGAGAACAGAGATAGGCTCATGTTCTCCTGCGACCCAACTTCGGATAAGGGGTTGACAATGGATGGATAACTAGAACATGAGGCATTCATTCAATTTTCTCAACCATGTCATTTTAAAAGCTATTTGCTTTACCCATATTGTTCTGTTACAGAGATGAATAGCCTCATGATACAGATGAGACACACAGCACATGAACTACGAGTTACTCTGGATCATGTCCAACATGGAAATGGTGTATCGCAGAGTGGTGGAGAAGAAACCGTTTCTTTCATTCCAAATCATGAGGCCGAAATGAGAATACCTCAACAAATCTCAGAGGTCAGGCTTGTTTCCCTTAAAGTGCACTGGTTTCAGGTCGTTGATCGCATCCCACCAGACTTAAAAAAATACAAGTCCATATTAATCCCAATGGAGAGTTTCATCTTCTGCATTGGACTGATCTATGAGGTGCACCAAGCAGCCAGAGTGCACCATCTTGGATTATCTCCCAACTTAATTTAAGGAGCATAATGTCTTGATCAGCAGTCCTGTTGTAATAATTCATACAAAATGCATATTAGTTTCACCTTATAGGTCCTGAATTCCACCTTATATGTCTGAAAGGGAATTTCAGATTTAGCCTATGAGATGGATAATTTACCATTGATAAGGTTAATGTTTGGCTTTTTTTCTTCATGTCGATTTTGCTTCATATACTAATGTTTCTGTTTTTGTTTAGGAGGACAGCAACTATCTATATCTGTCAGAGGGTCTGCGAGTCCCAAGGAACCTTTATGAGCGCATCTCCGAGATCACAGACTTCAAAAAATACACTTCAGCTCTATTAATGATGCTTTTTGACAGAGAAACACTTGCCACACACTCTTTGCAAGGTCGTCGGACCAGTGTCACAGGAGATGAATACCAAAAGCCACAACTCCCACCGGAAATCTTGAGCAGTATTATTGGTATATAGAAAATTAAAACATATTTTAGTTTCTGCAAACTATTTTGAGTACACTAGTCAATGATTACATGTTAAATATTTTCTTCCTTTCTTTCAGATCATGTGGGACAGAAGTTTGGAGTGGATAGCAGCCAAATTAAAACTGCGATTCGAACAAAACTGAACAATGAAGACAAACTATTGAAGAAAAGGATGGGTGTGGGATTGATTAAAACTGAAAACATTACAGCAAGTTTTGATCAAAACATTGACTAAACAATTACATTTTGAGATTTAAAATCCTGTGATAGAAAACAATGACTATCATTGATAGGTGTAATGTAAATAAAACATTTTGTGTTCTTTTAGACATTAGGATTAATTCACAGCAAAAGAGGTATGTTTTGTAGGTTGCCTATTTTGGTACCAGTATATTTAGAATGTTTGGTATTAAAATAAATTATTAAATGTTGCAGTTTTAGTTACCTTGGTACTCAAGTCAGTAGTGAAACATGCATTTTAAAATCACACAAAGGTAATTGGTTTATCTGTACACAAGGTTTATTGAGAGAACATTTCATCATCAATCGTCTTCAATCTCAACTGACTTAAGGTATCCCCGAGCCTTATAAGCAGCACAGTGGCATAGTGACTTAATCATTTTCAGTCATTGCCATTGCTGGATTTTTGAGCATATATAAAGACGTCCATTTTAAGATATCAAAAATCCTTTATTAGCCAAGTGAACCACACTTTACTAATCAGTTTCATTCAGAAATTGGCCATCCATATTTTGTCAAAAGTCTCCCAATCAGCCAGCCTTTAGTTATTAGGTCAAGGGGATTGATTTTATACTGTTTATGTGCATTTTATTCACACTGTCACTTCGTTTAATGCAGTTGCAAAAATTTTTGGGTCATGTCGGGCCTTGCCACGAATACCTGTCATAGCACCTTTTTGTTTGATATGCTTTAGTGTCCTAAGGCCCAATAAACTTACAGGTGACATGTCTGTTGTGTCAAGCCTTCTGCCCATTGTCTTTATGCATGCTCAATAGTTATGTACATCTTCATGTTTATTCCTTCTTCCCATCCTTGTGTCCCCCCAGATTATCCTCTAGTTTTGCCAGTAACCAAGATATGTCAGTGCTGAGTCCTCTATTCATATCTGTTTTAACTTCTGATGCACTGCAAAAAAAGAAGATATAACTCACATGCCTCTGTTTGGAAGTCAAGAAAAATGAGCAACTCCTAGTGAAACAGATATGAAGATTTTGATTAATTCTTAAATGGCACATCTCAACGGGTGATGGCAAGAAAGTAATTTCAGACTCATTTCATATTTGAAATACACAGTGCATCCAGCCCTGTATTCAAATGTGTTCTTATTCTCTCAGGGGCCAGATGAGACCTTGAGACATAGAACAGATGAGTGTATGTCTCAGTGAGGGGAATAGTGAATAGTGTACAATGTGTGACAGTCACTGCCACATACTGACAGA
>OMLC01050793.1:0-21542 GCA_900302585.1 Regalecus glesne
GTGTGAATAAAGCAAGTAAAAGTTTATTTATAAACCACTTAAAAACACATGGAGAACAAGTGCTTCACATGCAATCCTCCAAAATAAGAGTTAATAACATAAATACATTTTTTTTAAAACACGACTCGGAAAAAGACCACGCTAAAAACCAACCACAACAGGTATAAAAAAAGGCTTGCCTAAAAACATGGATTTTTAGAAGCTCATTAAAACAGTCTAGAGATTCTTCAAATCCTTAATAATAGAAGAAAAAAGTAATAAAATAATTAAGACTAGTAGCCAAATCTCTAGATCTTCCAGAGATGTGGGGCTAAAACTGCAAAGGAATGGTCAACTTTTGCTTTGCAGTTGAAGTGGGAGGAGGGCAAAAGACCAAGGTTTGAGGATCACACTGGTTGTGAAGTGGAATGAGGACTGAGAAGATCAGAAATATAACTGGGTGCAAGAACATGCAATGCTTTAAAAGTAATCAACCAGAGTTTCTAGGTTATTCAGAATTTTACGGGAAGCCATTGGAGAGGTGAAAGAACAGGGGTAATGCGGGAGCTCTAGCTAGTTCTAGTGAATAATCTAGGTGCTGCATTGTAAACCAACTGTAAGTGATTTAAGGCAGCTTGCCTGAGACAAGAGAAGGATACAGTTACAGTAATCTTAGCTGGAGAAGATGAAAGTATGAATTAATATTTCAAAATCCTTAAAAGAAAAATGTATCTGATTTTAATATGTCGTAACTGAAGAAGAAACAAGCTTAGTAACATGGTAACCGAAGATGACATCAAGACTTTTGGTGGTTGGTTTGATGTTTGAATGAAGATAATCAATAAACTGATCGACTGCAGTGGTAAAGTTCTCAGGACCAATCAAAAGAACTTCAGTTCTTTTCAGGGTTTAGATGGAGGATTTTAAGGGACACCTTAATGTCCTTGATGACAGCTGAGCAATCATGGAGGGAGGACAGTTCATTTAGGTTATTGGGTTTGGCAGAAAAATAGATCTAAGTATCGTTGGCATAACAGTCTATGTGTGTGTGTGCGCGCGTGTGTGTGTGTGTGTATTTGTGGAACATGCTTGTGGGTATGCAGGCAGAGTCGTCAGAGTGTCTACGCCGGCATGGTCTCTCCCAGCTAAGCAGCCACATTGTTTTGGTGACCAGGACCAGGGCATGCCCTCTGGAGCCCCCACCCAAACCAATCCCTGTGCCCCGGTGGAAACTCATCCGCCCCCGCAAGGAGACCCTAATCACGGATGAGCCAAGGGGTGAGCAGCAGGGAGAGAAAGATCAACAACTGTCAAATGAGATTTTGCCATTGAGAGGTAGAAGGAATCTGAAAGAAAGGGCAGACAGTGAACAGCTAAGCTCCAGATGATATGATTATGGTATGAATGAACAGCTACTGTGTTTAATGATTGTGGTTGGAAGGTAGAGCTGTTCAGAAGATTTAAAAGTAGAGGAAAAGTATAAGCTGAAATGCAAATAGGAAGAAGATAGCTACAGTTTCTCAGCATTGAAAGTAGCTGCCAGCTAAGGGCATATCTAATGTCATATCTGCAGCTCATTTCCAAGTAAAAAGGGAGAGAGGCAGTAAAGATAAAAAGGAGTAAAGAAAAACTGACGTCATGGTGGAAATGTATTCTTTTTCCTTACAGAGCCGCCTGCGCTGAAAGCAGAGCAGTTCATTGAGGTCTCTAGCCCTTTCCTCTCCTACCAGATGAAGCGTAGCATCAGCCCTGTTCCTGAGCTGTGTGTACTCTGAAGTAGACTAAAACAGAAAAAAAAGAATACTCTTTCCTTTCTTCCTTCAATCACTGCTTGTCTTGTCTGCCTTTCCATTTGAGTTCTTTCTTCCTTCTTTCCTTGTATTCTTCCTTCCATTCTTCTTTCATCCCCTCGTTGCTTTCTTTATTCTTTTGTCTTTGTATCCATTCTGTGATGGTTAATTGAAAACGCTTCATCCAAATGTATATGGAATATTTTGCAATAATTCTACAATTATTCGTGCAAAGTTGACTGGTCTAATCCCAGTTGATGGTTCCCATCCTGGCTGATGTCAACATTTGATCATCTTGACTGCCTGGAAATCTGGACCCATTTTAATCATTTGCATAAATCTAAAGTTATTTCTAGGTGGTTAAACTTAAATTGAATATGATTTGGGCCAACATCCTGTATGTAAAGCAATGTGTTTTACCTGATGGTAAATGCAGCCTAAATTATGACTGTAGTAGTAGATGTATCGATGGATAGCTATATTTGCTAGATCTTTGTTAACGCCATGATCTTAGTATGATAAAGTTTTTGCATGAAGATGTGATTTTGTGTTTGGTTTTGAATGTGTGTGTGTGTGTGTGTGTGTCCGTACGTGTGTCGACATGTCTGTGAGCATGTATGTCAGGGAGGCCAATCAAAATGCAGATGGAAAGAGTTCACGCAACTCCACTCTGATGTCCTTGGCTGAGAAAGAAGAGAAGGACAGCCAAGAGTGCCTCAAGCCTGGCGCAGCTGAACACCACATCAACTCACTGAGCAGCATGAATAACGTAGAGGTACAAAGTAGACTCTAAACTAAAGCCAAAGTTTGTGTAGCACTGCTGTAAATAGCAATAAGGTCAACACCGAGTGCTGTCCAACTCACATATTCAGATCCTAAACTAAATTGCCCATGCCCATATTATTTATGAAAATGATTGCCATGGGGGGATCAAAAATTAAATGAAGCCTTGTGTTTGTCAGCATAACTAATGGTTCACATTATCTATAACATAATTTAGCTATTGCTGATCAATCCCATAAATGATGTGAATTCCAAAAGAATAGTCCCACATAGCTTTTAATAGTAGGAAAGACGATTCAGAGGCATACAAATGAAAATAATATCAATGAGGGAGATGCATAATTTGGTCTCCTCCTCTTTACCCTGGATTTTTTTTCCCTCCTCTCCACCACCCCATCTCCCATCTCCAACCTTCTGACTATGTCATTGGAAGGCTTTTTGGAGCAGTGTTTGTGTGTCACTGACAACAAGAGGCAGCCATCCCCCAGTCTCAATGTCACTTCTGCTGTCTACCAGCTAGGCCATCCCTGACCAGAGGCACATCTGCACTAAAGAGAGAAACAGCCAGGAATTGGTGGTGGGGCAAACATAGTGAGAAATATAGGGGGGCATACTCAAAGAGAAATGGGCAAGAGAGAAAAATGGAAATAAAGTGGCATTTGGGAAGGAAGAGCCAAAGACAGAGAGACCGAGAGACAGAAGGAGAAAGTGTCTCTGGCGATTGGTGATTGTGATGGTGGTAAATGGGGCATATGGGTTTTCTTACAGGGAGAGGTCATGTACCCTGGTGATGAAAAAAGCACTGCAATTAGATGGTGAGCCATCAGTGTCTGTCTCTCCTGGGGGGCTCATTATTACACTTCACTCCTAGCACACAGAGAAAAAAATAGAGTTCATATAATCCACCCTCTTGTGTAACTGTGACCAGTTATAGAGCAGTTAGGACAGTATGGACATGCTAATTTTACATCCGTGTGGTTTGAGTTGTATTTGTGTTTAGCTGACGTGTGCCATATACATATGCCCTCCTTTTGTGTGCATGTGTGTGCATGCGTATTAAAGCTGTTAACAAGCACGTGTTTAGTCTCGTGCTCAGGCGACCATACATCAAGTGTGAGAGGATTGTTACTATTCCACTCCCCCTACACCCTCACCTAGTTTTCCCTGAACCCAAGCCAACAGAGCCTAGCCTTTGTGTGTACCTCTCAGGATAGAAGATGATGGCATCACATGGTGTCTCTAATACCCCTAACGGGGCCAATTCACTCCAGTTTAACACAAGGCTAAAGAATTAGCCTCTGGTGCAAATGTACTGTTTAAACTGCACTTATGCTTGGAATGTAGCTAATCACCAACTCACCAAAGGCCTCCTTAAAGGTTTAGACATGCTACAGAATCTCCCTTTACACAATGCAGTCTAGCCTCAGAGAAAACTGATTCCCCTGCGCCTGTGATCTCACTTGAACTTTGAATAGCACAGATATGTTTTTTAAACTTGATTTTGACTTTATTTATTTCATGTTTCAATTGGAGGACACTTGAGGCAAATTTTTGAAATATGGAGAAAGTCACTTGGACAGGACAGGTTTAACTCTGGCTGACACTCTGGATGAAAAAAATAAAGCCCCATGAAGCCTGAGATAATAAAAAAAACTTCCTTTCTCAGCCAATGTTTTCACACACAAAAAAGCACTGTGTTGTCAGTAAGCACCAGTTTACCCTGGAGCTACTGGTCAATGTGCAAGCTCTATCAGTTATGATCATGTGCTATTGTATGGGTAAACGAGCAAAACTGTATTCATATAGCACATTTCTGTCAGGGTGGAAGCAAAATATGTTTCACAGAGTGTAGGCTACTCTGGAAGCCACAAAAACTATGTGGATAGTGTACGAAACAACTCATCAGACAAAAGGAAGCACAATTAAAACCAACAAATAAATAATGCATGCGAGATAAAAACTACCAAGAAATAGTAATAAAAGAAAAAAAAGTAATAAAATAATTTAGACTATTAGCCAACCAGTAAAAAAAAGTATGTAGATCCAAACTATTAAAAAGTTGGGATGAAATAAAGTGCCATAAAAATGGCAATTTACCAATACAACTAATACAACAATCTGGGTTAGATGGTAAATGGGCTCATTTTTATATAGCACTTTTCTAATTCATCAACTAGGGGTCCACGGTAGCTCAGTGGTTAGAGAACTCAATGGGTTCGAACCCACTACACTCGTTAGGAAGGGTATCCGGCCTAAATCCCCCCACCCCCACGCTCCATCTATGACCGTGTCAATCCCAACAGCATGGGGACTAATTGTGACATGTAAAATTTGACTTTTTTTTCTAGTATAGCAACTATTCAAAGCGCTTTCCAACATATGCTGATGGCCCGCGGCAGGGTAAAGCCTGTGACGCCTGACTTGGAGGTATGGGCTCTACCGCTGAGCTACTGTGGCTCCCATTAAAAAAGTAAGGTAGGAATAAAATAAAATGATAACTAAGATCAGCAACCAGAGCACTGAAAGAAATAATCCCCAAAAAAGAATTTTCTTTCTTTTTAAGCGACCATGTGCAGATTTTTGTATTAATGCCACCATTCGATGCGCCACACCAGATTATAGCTTCAAGGTAATTCACATCTGCAGTCCCTGCATGTCTTTCTTTTGATGGTGGGAGGAAACTGGAGCATCCGGAGGCAAGCCATGCAGACACAGGGAGGACATGCAAACTCCACACAGAAAGGACCTGGTACGGGAATCAAACTAGGACATTTTTACTGTTAGGCAACAATGCTAACTGCTGTGCCACCATGCCATCCAACATTAATTTAGGCCCTGGGGCTGTAGACGTTTTGGAGTGCCACCTCCCGATAAAGATTTTTTGTTCTATGTGTAAAAGTGCATCATCAAGCATGTTAACATGTTCAACCTTGTAAACAAGCCCAGTTCATTTTTATTCATTATGCATAAATCTGGATTATTAAAGTGTTTGGAATAATCCAATATCCTAATTTTTGAACCATCCCATATTCTTTTTTTTTCTTTCTTTTTTTTTTAAACAAAAAGTGCATTACCAAGCATGTAACGTACCGCTATACTGTCTTGTAAAGAATCCTTGTTCTATTCATTTGTTATGCATAAAAGTCCATCACCAAGCATGTTAATATACTCCGATATCCTGTCTTAACAATCATGGTTCCATTCTTTGTAAGTGTGAAAACAGCCTCACATAGCGAGTTAATATGCTTAGACATTCCGCCCTGTAAACAAGCCCAGTTTGATTAATTTTTACGCATAAAAGTGCATCACCAAGCGGGTTAAAATTCTCAGATATCCTGCCTGGGAAAACATGTCTCATGAAGCTTCTGGTCATTAGTGTGTGCCTGAGGCCTGGGGGTTTAAATCCCGGTAAGCTCATGCATTGAATGGCCCATTGGGGTTCAAGACTATGCAGGACCTTAAAAACAGGCATTACATTTTTAAAATCAATTCTAAAATTTACTGGAAGCCCTAGTCATGGCTTCAGTATTGGTGTTATGCTATGCTCGTATTTCCTTTTTCAATGTAAAACTCAAGAAGCTGCATTCTGGAGTGGCTGCCCTTGATCGAGAGGCTTTTCAGGTAGTCCTGTGAGCAGCATGTTATAGATTTCTCGCTGACTGGAAATGAATAAATGGATGAGTTTTTCAGCGCCCTCGTGGGATATAAAACTCCTTAGCTTTGCAATATTTCTTGAATGATCAAATCTGGGTATAGAGGCTCGGTAGTAACAATGGCATTTGCACGGAGTTGACTTGGTTAAACGTAGAACTGAACGTAATTTACACACCCATATGAGCATGCGCACACAAACACAAGTATGCACATACATCCAAACAAACGTCCATAACCAGACATTTTTTATTAGCTGGTGGAGATGAGATCAAGTTTTCCATCATAATATCCTTTTTTGTTTACCTGGTCTCCAGATACATATCCAAGTGATTTGTGACTGACTTTCTCTCTCTCTCTCTCTCTCTCTCTCTCTCTCTCTCTCTCTCTCTCTCTCTCTCTCTCTCCCCTCCTCACACTCATATTGCACACACATGTATAGTGACTCATCATAGTCTTGAGGTGGCATTGGAAGTCACTCCTAAAAGCCATTATAATGTTCAGAGCTGAGTAACCTGTGGGACACCGAGTTTCATCTTCAAAATGGAGCCTATTAGTTAAAGTTTAAATGAAGGTGCTTAGAGGAAATGTCAAGTAGGTGATATGGTTACATCATGCACATTAGTGTAGTCTAGGTACCATGGCATCGGGGATGCCTTTTCCAGGCTACACTGCCTCTTGTCTCGGTAAACGACAGAAAAGTTTAAAAAAAGTAATTGTATTTTTCATGAGTTTATGAAACATCATTAGGGATTCAAGCCCAAAGGAGTGAAGTCTTATTGTTTTTCTGATGGTTTATTGGGGAATCAAGCAGCTTGGCTGCTTGAAGCTGTTGTGTTTTTCTTCTTTTTTTTCTTCTTACACATTTTCTACACTAAATTTGCTTGTTTTTACAGCAAAGGCTCTAAGGTCATAAAACATGAAAATGGGTGGATGGGTTGCAAATTCCACTTGGTATTAAGGCATGTTTAATGACAACCTCAAGGTGGCAATGCATTAATCAATTGTATATGTTTGCAATTCTCTCCATAGGCTTGGCCTGGAATCAAGGTTTTGTCATTATATTAATCACTCAAGTGATATGCACTCTTTCTTTCTCAATCGAATTCCCCCATTTTGTCTAAGCGCCTTGTTGCTTCGTTCCTACTGACTTGCAGGTTTTCATCTCCTCCACTCTTGTTCTCACCCCCCCCTCAGGTGGGACTTTTCCTTCATTCTCACAATAATAAATTAGGGACATGGAAAGAATCCTTGCCCATCATAGCCTCTTGTGACCACTCCTACCAGTCTCTTGTGATGCAGCATTCCCTCTGCTTCTGCTTGCCAGTCCTCACTTGGATCCCTGCTTCAGTCTTGGATCACTTGAATCCCTGTATCCTGGACAAGGTCTCTGACTCTTGTCACCTTACATTCCTCCCAAGGACTTGAAGGGCAGCTGCAGTTTGTTATGGTGACCAGAGTGAGATGCTTCTCAGGCTCTTTGACAGCTCCAGCCATCTCCTGAGGTGGTTACCGACCCTCCTGTTAAGGTCTTAGGTATTGAGATTGGAGCTGCATAAACAAGGAGAGGCTTGTTTATGCAGTACAGGATTCTGGGAGGAATGCTGTACTGATACACCCAGGCTTTGAACTTCCCATGTAGGCCAGACTCATCCATGGATTAAAATATGTTTGTGCTAATTCTTGTCAGATGGTAAACAGTAGTCATGAGATTTTTCCCATTGAATAGATGCTGCGCGCAATTACTGCCAGAGTGATCAACCCTAAAGTGTAAACCTTTAATGGGATGCTTTAAAATACACATAGAAATTGGTCAGGTGGGCCTCCGGTGGTGTAGGGGGTTAAGGCACCTATGTTCAGTGCTTCTCTGCATCATGCAGTTGGGTGTTTGAATCCCAGCCGCGCTGTTTCCAACCATGACCGGAGGTCCATAGTTAATGGGGCATCATTTGCTAAGCCTCACATCGGGATAAGGATTAGGTTGGATAAAGGATTCTATTGGTAGTGTCCCCGTTTGGGTCGTCCGGGCGCTCATAGTTAAGTGAAGGGAAAGTACTCTCGCTTCGTTTTCCTCCGACGGCCAAGACCGTGATGTGTGAAATAGCGAGGGCTAGTCATCATGTGACTTGGAAGAGACACATGCTACGGCTTCCTCTTTCCTGTCGATGTTCTAGAGGGGTATCAAAATGACAGATCCAACAATAGGCAACTTGGGGAATTCAGGTGGGAAAGAAAGGATAAAGATTCATTTGGCAAAAAGGCCATGGAAACACCTATTGACAATTAGTTCAAATACCCCCTAACAGCGGACATTTTCAACAAAGCCATTGAAGCTTTCAACTTCTAACGGTCTGTTGGCTTGGACCACAGGATTGCTGCTTGTGGCTATATCTACTCACATATCTTAATTGTATTGGGCAGACTAGTGTGAAACCTGAGCTGTTGCGTAATTGCCTTGTTAAAGAGCTTTGCTCCAAAAGAACGTAACTCCTCATTTGTCGCCACCAATCTAAGTAAATTAGAGCTTACACTGTTCCCTAGTGGTGTTTTAGAAGCCCCTTGTCACATTGAAACACATCTCATCTCCTGTGGTGCTCAGTGGAAACCGGCAATGCCACAGCTGGCATAGAATCACTAGAGGGTGGAGGTACTGGTACTGTTACTCTGCCACCACTCATGCATCCCCCACCCCTTGTTCTCTCTCTCTCCCTTTCCCTCTATCTCTGTCCCCTTAGGTTACTGCAGAGGACAGCAAGAAGGGCAATGATGCCACCTCCATTGGTAAAAACTTCTTTTCAAATGGTTTTCCAACTCATTATGCAGACGGTTACACAATCCATGGCACTGTACATGATGCACAATAGACAGACTTACTCGAGGCTGATTTTCTCCCTAATGTACAATGTTACTTTAAATTGCAGGGCTTTGTTATTGGTTATGTTGCACGGCATTGGCAGAGTAGAGACCTTTGCACAAGATTAGAAGAAGTCATTACAGTATCTCCCCTCTCTTCCCTCCATCATTCTCTCCACCCATCCGTTGGTTGGCCAAGGCTCTTTGAAGCTGATTCTGGAATTATTCCTCATGACAAGCAGCCAGTTATCCGCCTTCTCTCTGCCCCCGTTTAGTTGCTTAGTAACACCTGCAGTTTGAATGTGCAGACCACCATTGCTCAGCAGCAGAAATGCCGGCCCTGGCCGCTACAGCTCTGATCAGATTCTCACTTTGAGTGGGGCTTGGGGGCAGAGAAACAATGTGCATATGTTTTGTTTTTATCTTTTTGGGAGGAGGGGGCCATTGAAATGTATTTGAGTGCATATGTCTATAACTTGGTCATGCGTGAGTGGTGTGGGAGTCAGTGAGTAGGAGTGTACGTGTGCATGTGAGCATACACTGTGCCATTATGTGGGAGTTTGGCCTTTTTGAGTTACCATGTATAAGATAATGATTAGAGTCTATGATAACTTGCTGTGAGTCACAAGAGGAAAAGCATTTTATTTTGCCCGCGGCATTTTATAATGGGAGATTTCAGAGACCTTTCTATATCCTTCTGGATTCTAGCATGTCATGAAAAGCAACCATCAGCTTGATAGTATGTACATATTTGATACAAGCTTGATACCATTTTCCCTCTATTTAGATATGAGTTATGTCAGAACACCCCTTGTCACAATAACATTTAAAAACCCTTTGTCTGCTTCCATAGTGTAGTGGTTAGCATATTTGCTGAACAAGGGAAAGGTCCCCTGTTCAAAACCAGACGGAAACACTTGGGGCAGCATAGCTAAGAAAGTATAGTGGATATATAGTGATCGGAGATTGGTGGTTTGATCCCTGGCCCCTGCAGAAAGCATGTTGAGGTGTCCTTGAGCAAGGCAATTAACCCCTAACTGCTCCCCAAGTGCTGCACGGAGGCTGCACTCACTGCTCCTATACGATAGGATTGGTTAAATGCAGAGATCATATTCCACCGGTATTCGTTGTGTGGCAAATAAAACAATTCTATCTATCAAGACACTTGTATCTCATGTTACTGTGATAGATGAGTAGGCATCAGTAGACAAGGACATTGTTCCAGCAGTTTGCAGTAGTAGTGTCTGCCACTCGCGATTACTGATACATAGATTTCAAAGGTAATATTACTCAGTGGGCAGGATGGCTCTATTGCAGGTTCGATCCCACCACCTGCAGATAAGTGTGTTGAATTGTCCTTGAGCAAGACGCTGTTCCCCTAATTGATCTGTCCTGTGATGGACTGGTGATCTTTCTACAGTGTACGTGTCCTCACCTTTTGCCAAATGAATACTGAGATTGGCTCAAGGTCCCCTGCGACCCAAACTTAGTATAAGCTGTTGACAATGGATGGATGGATATTACTCGGGTATTTTGTATTGCACAATAGCTGTAAAAATATTTCGAGGCATAAAAGTATCACCTTCTTTTCCCACAGAGCAAAATGTGGCTGAAGAAGAATTGGGCTCACCTGATCGACCCAAACAAGAGACGAAGGAGCTCAACCCACTGCAGTCTGAAACCGATGAGCTTTCAGTTCCTGGCAAACCCATGCTTCAGGAGACTTGGGTAGAGCTGGACGACTTTCCTAAATGCTTCCAGTGAGAGTCACCCACAATACACCAATTCTTTTAGGATATTTTGTTGATTGATGACAAGTGAATGCTTAGAATTGGCTCCGTTTACCTCATGGTAAATGGACTTGTTCTTATATAGCGCTTTTCTAGTCTGAAGACCACTCAAAGTGCTTTATGATGAATGCCTCAAATTTACTAAGCTACGCGGCGGGATGCGAACCCACATCGCCTGACTCCCAGGCGTGCGCTCTACCCGCTGAGCAACCGCTAATGGAAAGTATTTGTTTATGTGAGACAGGATATTAGCCATAGGGCTAAACTACCATCTGCAGTCTGCTTTGAGAAAAAAATCTAAATAAAAGAATATTATTTAAAATAAAATGGACATGTTTGTTTGGAAATGAGTTTCTCAAAGCTCATATACATGACTAACATTAATGTGCACTTTTGCTTCCAGGACACTCTTGGTGTTTCATAAGCCACACTCTTATCCAAATAATTTCCACAAATCTCATTTTAAGGTAAGAATCAGGCATTAACCCACTTCCTCACTAATTTCCACTTTCTCCACATTCTTATCGAATGTTTTGTACTGATATTTTCTGAACTTTCATATTATTCCTACATGTACGTATATGTGCCTTGATATACTTTCTACTTTTATGCATTAATATTGTTTTATATATTGGCTATAATTGTATTACTATTTTCTGTCTGCAGAATTCCCTCTTGGCCAAAACATGCACAACAGACCTCCATGGCTCTGGAGTGTTCACCCAATCCACTTCCGTGGCAGCACGACTTCCGGGGGCATCTGCTGTTGATAACTCTCATGTAAATATGCACTCATGATGCTGTGAACACACACACACACACACACACACACACACATCATTTTGTTTTAGGGAAGCACAATATATTTTTAATTTAAGAGTGTTGATAGAGAAGGTCAGAAGAAGTACTATTGTGTCTTTGTGGATGTAGAGAAAGCATATGACAGGTGCTGAGAGAGGAGGGGTGGGACTGTATGAGGAAATCAGGAGTTGCAGAGAAGTGTGTGAGAATGGTGCACAATATGTATGAGGGCAGTGTGACAGTGGTGAGGTGTGCAGTAGGAGTGACGGAGGGATTCTAGGTGGAGGTGGGGTTACATCAAGGATCAGCTCTGAGCCCTTTCTTGTTATAATGGTGATGGGCAGGCTGATGGATGAGATCAGGCAGGAGTCTCTGTGGACTATGATGTTCACTGATGACTGTGAATTGCAGTGAGAGTAGGGAACAGATTGAGGTGAGTCTGGAAAGGTGAAGGTATGCACTGGAGAGAAGTGGCATGAAAGCAGCAAGACAGAATACATATGTTTGAACAAGTGGAGAAACAGCGGAATGGTGAGGATGGAAAGAGTAGAGGTGAGGAATGTGGATGAGTTTAAATACTTGACATCAATTGTTCAAAGTAATGGGGGAGTGTGGAATAGAGATGAAGAGGAGGGATTTAAAATAAGGGTACCAGCAAGAGTGAATGGTAAGGTTTGAGATGGTAGTAAAGATGGTAATGAGACCAGTTATGCTGCATGGTTTGGAGATGGTGGCACTGAAAGAAAGACAGCAGTTGGAGCAAGCACAGTTGAAGAGGCTAAGCTTCTTGTTTGGAGTGATGGAGGACAGGATTGGGAATTAGTACGTTAGAGGGACAGCTCAGGTTGGATGGTGTGGAGACAAAGCAAGAGAGGGGAAATTTACATTGTTTGGACATGTGTAGAGTAGAGATACTGAGTATATTGGGAAAAGAATGCTGGATATGGCAAGAGGAAAAGAGAATGGCTAAAGAGGAGGTTTATGTATTTAGTGAGCGAGGAAATGCCAGTGATTGGTGTGACAAAGAAGATGCAGAGAACAGGAAGAGATGGAATCTGACGATCGGCTGTGGTGATTCTTAATGAGAGCAGCTGGGAAAAGAAAGGAAAGCAAAGCCACTTTATGGGACTATTGTATTCTTACGATGGAATTTGTCCTCCGTATTTATCCCATCTTATTGTATAGGGGCAGTGGGCAGGGGCAGTGCCCAGAGAGCATCAAGAAGATTAAAGAACAGGAATATTGCTCAATATAATATAGAGGGCCCTCTATGCGTGATATTGCACCACCCACACTGCTAGATACTGCCACTTCCTACTGACCATAGCTTGGAACTCTAGCCTGCGTTGAATTTAGAAAGAACTTTCTGTTTCTCCAATAGTTAAATTATAAGGACATGGAGCATCTGTGCCACATACATCACACACACCTCCCTCTCTGGATCTTGCTCAGAATCGAAGTGTAGTTCAATAAGTGTGAATGAGTGGGAGTGTGTGCAAGTATGTGAGAGAGAGAGAGAGAGAGATAATTCGTGTGTATGTGTGTGTTCGTGTTGATATTGGGTTTTGAATACAGAAGGAACGCTCAGTTTTGCTTCTCATCCGAGACATGTTTATATTGTCTTTCTCCCTTCTTCTCAACCTCTATTTTCTCTCTCTCTCTCTCTCTCTCTCTCTCTCTCTCTCTCTCCACAGATCCTTTCATTCATCTTCTTATCCGTCTCTTTTTGGCTGCTACCTCAAATGTTTCTTTATATCGTTTACCCTCTACCTGTTTCTTCTTAATCTCTTCTCTTATACCATTCCTCTACTCTCGACCTCTGTATCTCTTAGTTCTCTCCAAGCACCCCGCTGTTAAAGCCACTTCCTAATCTGTCTACCCTTCAACCCTCCTTGTGGCTCACCGCTGTTTCTTCCTCTAATATTTTTTCCCAAAGTGTTGAATCTGTATATGTGTACATGTATGTGGGCTTTTATGTGTGTGTTTGTTTAGAGATATTTGTGATAGTTGTGTTTGCATAAGCGTTTTATTTATGTGTTCTACCAGTATCCAGTTGAGAGGGGCTCCCACTACCTTTATGTGGACAGCTTGCAACCTTCCCAGATTCTCATCAGCTTCTCTGCTCTGCAACAGTGGGGAGAGAGAGTCGAGGAGAGTAAGATTTTATCGGAACACGCACACACGCACACAAAACGTACTTGCAGACACGCACTCACTGTGATCATGATGTACTCTGTCACTGTTTTACAATGCTGTGATGGCAAATATTTCCTAATCTTCTGTGAAAAGTACACCGGGCCATTTTAATTCTAGTTAATGGTCAGCAATTGATATAGAAAACCAGTCATTGGTTCAGTCGCTATGCAACTGTGCTGATTATAAGGTTGAGGATACCTGCAGTCAGTAGATATTGAAGAAATCCCTTAGATGAGTGGGGATTTTTTTCTCTCAATAAATATGTCCAAATGAAATGATTCAACTTTCTGTGATTTCTCTTCCTGGATTATTGAGGTATATTTCACAGTAGAAGTAATATAGGATCCTTGACTCGTGTATACCAGAGCATATCAATCAACCTCACGGTCTTTCATCTCTCATCAGGATTCAAATGATCTAAATCATCTATATTTAGAATAAAACTGTACCACCAGTACCACCATTGCAAAGAGATAACATAGCTCCATTCAACCTTTGTAACTTTTGACCTTTAGAGGTATGTGAGCATGTTCTTTTTTTCTCCCCTGATCTTTTGTAGGGAGGGAGAGCTTACCAGTGTGCAGGTCTGGGGTTCTCCTCGCTCAGCCACACTCTTGGAAGAGTCTACAGTCTCAACTGCCGGCCCTTTGCATTCAGACAGCCTCCACAAAGGCTGCCTTGCTCAGTTTACCTCCAGGGTAGGCCTTTTGTAATGTCACAGTATTACAGTATTGTTGTTTAAAGCTATATATTAATCTTATTCATTGTTTTTAAGTAGCATATGTTTTAAACATAGAATACATAAGACTGCAATAACTGGGACTTTGGGATTGGGATGGTTTAGGGTTATGGTACGTTGATTGGTAATAATAAATTTTGCAATCCTACTTAAGGGTAAGGCTGATTCCTTTATAGCAACTGTAAACCTGTCAGAGGTTTGCTCAAAGTTTGCATTTCTTTATGATTCTCTTTGACCATGATTCTGCAAAAATCAATCACAGCATTTAAATGTTCTCAGTTATTTTATTTAAAAGGTCCTTCCTACGCATCATAAAACAGACTTTCATATTTTACAATGTAGACAGTCAAAGCCCTGAGTGGATGGCTTATTTTATTCAAAGGGGAATGGGGGAGTTACTGTGTTAAAAAAGTATGTTTTATGTAGTAGTGAAAGGTTTAACGCTAAAATATCCGTCATATAAGGGCTGACGGGATGTTGTGTTACTCTAAAGCCCACTGAGGCAAATTTGTCATTTATGATAATATACTAAACTGACTTGAATAAACAATATATAATTTCAGAATCAACATTGCTATATGCATATGATGTGCTATAGTTACATTCCAAATGATGCAATGTAAATTAAATTCACTCCATTTGCCATGCTAGGCTAACACTCTTATTGTCAACAGAAGATCAATCTATAAGGCCTGGCAAATCTGACAAATAGTATAAATTTGTCTGATTCAGCGATTTTTTTTTTTACTGCTGCCTTATTTTCCCCCTCTAAAATGTATGTGCTGGAGTGAGATATTATTCGTGAACAAAGCTTTGAAGGTGAAAAGCACCATAGATCATGTCAAATTATATAATTCCCTTTTATTCCTTACAGCAAAATAAATTAAATAAAATCAAAGTGAATTTTTCCACTTTTCACTGTGTAGAGTGATGTGTCCTATTCATTTTTCACCAGTGATCTTAATTCTACAACCGCAAAGATCATCTAAGAACCCAAGCAAGCTAAAAGCAAGCGTTGGCTGCCTACATTCTTCTCATGCATTGAGAAGCAGTAAAAAGCTTCTGTCCTCATCTCTATTAATGGATGCTACTTAGCCTAGAAGCAGAGGGCCTAGTTTCTGGGGTAAGGCAGAGGTACACGGAAGTGCAATTACGACAGAGCCATAATCACATACATACAGCAGCAACCGACTTATCATTGCCCAAAGGTCCCATGCAATATACTCTCCATACTCTGTATGCACATGTGTGAAGCATGCAATTCAACACTGTCTCTACCTTTCTCTGTAATTTTCTACTCAGACACTCCCCTGCCACCTTGAGTACTTTAATTTTATATTCCATCTATTTAGTTTGTCCTTGTATTACGTGTTAGATAAGATTGCATACATTCATAAATAAATCATAGCAAATTATATCAAACGAACAAACAAACCTTATCGACCAAAAAGTCGTTGGCTTTATTATGTCTACCCCTTTTGCCTCTCACCAAAAATCAACAACAATAGGAAACAGTCCCAAAAATCAAAATCAAAATTTTCCTCTTTCATATGTTATGTGATACGTCGATAATCATACCACTCAATTATGTTCATACCTCTATTTTATTTGTTTATTACCATAACTCAGGAGGTAGAATGGGTCATCTAGTGATTACAAGATTGGTGACTTAATCCTTTCCTCCTCCAGAAAGCATGTTGAAATGTCCTTGAGCAAAACACTGAGCCACTAGCTACTCCACCGGTGCTTAAGCTACCCACTGCTCCTCTACAATAGGATGGGTTAAATGCAGAGGATACATTTTAGTGTAAGAATACAATGACTATATAAAGTGGCTTTTCTTTCCTTATTTTTGAACTACTACTACTGCTACTACTGTCAGCTGCTCCCGTTTAGGGTCCCCAAAACGGCTCATCACATACAAGGCCACTTTTCCCTTTCTGGTGGATCTTCTAATTCAAAATCTCATTTCCCTTCAGCTCGACATTCACATCTTTATCATACCCCCCCCTCTTAATGCCACATGAGGGATAGAGAGTGTGGTAGCATGTCTCCTCCACTCCCTCCTTCAATATCTTGAATCACCCAGCAACATTGCTTCAATTGTCTTCATTGACTTCAGCTCTGCCTTCAATACAATTAAATGCCACCAGATGATCAAGAAACTCCACCACCTCAACGTTCCTCCATTCCTCATCTCCCTTGGTCCACAACTTACTTAGCAACAGACCACAGGCTTCAAGAATAGAAGCAATAACACCATCAATCACCATCATCAACCATCATTACCAACACCGGCACCTTTCAGGGCTGTCTTCAGTCCCCTTTTCTACACTCTCTACACAAACTACTCATCATCCCTTACTATTAATACTCTGATAATACTGCCATACTGGGACTACTTAATAATGGTAACCTATCAACTCTCCATTTCTCATTTCACATAATGCTGCATGGACAACTACCTCTAACCGAATGTGGACAAGACAAAAGAACTGGTCATTAACAGACCAAAAACACCCATCACTGGACTGAACCCCATCTCTATCCATGGCAAGAGAATGGACCAGGTTAAACAACATCAAATATCTTGGATTCACTTCTGACAGTAAACTCACCTTTGATCAACACGCCACCACTGATGACCATAAACAATCCCAGCAGAGACTCCACGTCATCCACAAGGTCGGAGCACTTTCTGTTGCCCCTGGCTCATTTTGTTACTTAAAAAATGCATAATCCAGCCCATCCCGCTGAACTGTTCCCCATTTCAATACCTTGCTGACCGTCTCCAATGTAAACAAGCTCACAAGGATCATACATGCCACCCCCAAGATCATCAACTCCCCTTCCCCTAACATCTCAGACTGAATGACAGCCATCACACGCCTTTCACTCACAATAGTGAATGACATCAATCACCCTTTCGATTCATATTTCAGACTACTGCCATCAGGCCACATACACAAGACCACGAAATGGAGAAGAGCTTGCTTTGGTAGAAGTTCTCTCCTTATATTTATCAGCAGCACTAAACTGCCTCGCTTCCCTAGCATAGAGCCAGGTTTATTTGTGAATGAATGTTATATGTAGATGAATGTGATGTATTTATGAGTCTTTATTATCTGCATGTATCTGTGCATGTACTGACTGTGGAAAAAAAAAATCCTCTGAGACGATAAAAGACTACACCCATCATGTAAAGCTAATGGGACCAGTGAAGTGGTTCCACTATGTCAGATCGTACCAGCCCCTGTGAACTCAGGCTGGTGAGTTAGTAGCAGACTGTACCACTGGAGTCTGAGCCAGTTGATTCCTTTAGCTCGATACAATGTTAAGGGCGTAAAAGATTCTCTTGAAGAAGAATTAACCTGTTGTTTTCTGCATGCGTCTAATGAACATAACCCATGACGCCGTAGAGCAATGGCCTAGTGGTTTGATCGGGCATGTTTGGATTTTAGATAGTCATTGATTAGTAACTTCACTATGAAGGAAGTTATCATTATTATTATTAGTTGTGACTTTTGTAAATCAGTTCCTATTCTGTTATCCTGATCATTTTGTATGCTGTAAATTGTGTCTTTTTCTGTGTACACATCATCCATATCAAGGCTGTCTGTCTTGGGAGAGAGATCCCTCCTCTGTACTTCTCACTGAGGTTTCTTCCTATTTTTCTCCCTGTTAAAGGGGTTCTTAGGGGATTTGTTCCTCATCCGATGTGAGGATCTAAGGACAGGATGTTATGTTAATTTAAAGTCCACTGAGGCAAATCGTAAATTTCTGATAACGAGCTACGCAACCATAATCGACTTGACTTGACTTAACGAGGGGTGATTTTGTACTCATTCCTAGTAATGCTGGTGAGCAAGGCTTTTTAAGCCTATTGTGAATGGCTTGTGATTTGAGAGAGGCTCGTTTTATATGTCATGATTAGTCCCCACGTTATGGGGGTGGGCATAGACTTAGATGGAGTTTGGGGGATTAAGGCCGGATGCTCTTCCTGACGCAATGATTCCAACCCACTGCCTCTGGCTGGTCAGTTCCTGAAGTGAGCGTGTTATCACTGAGGTACTGCGGCCCTTGTACGGTTACCTATAGGATCTTGAAAACAGCGTCGACTTAATTCCAAAGATATGATTGTAATGTGGATGTTGAGAAGAAATTCCCATGAACCTTGTCTATTGATAGCAAATCTCAGTCATTTCATTTTATTGGTTTATACTGACAGTGCAACCATGTGTCTTTATTCACCCCCAGGCGCCATGTACTGTGCATCCATACACAAGCAGCCCTAGGCTACAGCATTCACCTGTACAGCATGAAGCCCTTTATCTTTGGAGATGAGGAGACCGTCATGCCACACCTTACCAAGGTGAGCAAGCAATGTTATTTTAAATTTATCACAGTGGATATGCTACTCTGTTTCAATTCTTCCATTCATCTAAATGTACAGCATCCAGTCAAGATTTCAACAAAACGTCTTTGCCTTTCACTTCTTTCTCTCCTCGGCCATGCCTTCCACCATTTCAGCCTGCCTTTTTCTCTACATAAATTTAATGCAAGACTATGAGATCACCTCTGGAAGGGAAACTCTAGTGTGAAGGATGACTATTTTTCCCACTCGGTTTCCAACTCACTTGCTCCATCACAAAAGAAATCTAACGCCAGTCGCGATCTCCAAAAACCAACAACTGGAAGAAGGGGAACCACTGGATAGGAAATAAAAAGCGAAGAAACCAACATATGAATTAATGAATACTTGATTAATTCCGGTGGGAGAGGGGTTTTGCCAATAGCATTATAAAGTAGAAAACATACATTTGCATATCACAAAAAGAGGCGAATCAGTTCAACAGGATCAGAAGTTTATTCAGAAACTCTCAGACTGAAGATGTCGCCTGTTTGAGTGACTAAACCTTTCTGAATAAACTTCTGATCCAGTTGAACCGAATCACCTCTTTTTGTGATTCCCTTACCTGGATTATTGAGCATGCATTAAGACATGCATATCCATGGTCAAAGTCTGATTTCAATGCAGTAAAGAATTGAAATAATGGAATTTTCTCATGACAGTCTGATGGGTTGGTTTTTCATTAGATGGACAGATGACTAGAAATTTCCTTTCAAATGTATTTATGAGGCCAATAATCACACAAAATGACACAGGCCACCACAAAACAGCATCTATCTGTCTTTTCAATGGGCAAACTCTGGTTGGTGTTTCACTTTAAGAAGGAAAAGGTTATCAGGAGTATCAGAGGCATCAAACTCAATATCAATAAGGGCCATACAGAGACATAAAAACCACATCATGGGCCAGACATATACATTTTACTGAGATGTTGAGGGAATACTGTAGCTCAGGGGTAGAATGTGCACTTGAGGAAGTAATGAGCCAGAAACAATGGGTTTGAACCCAACGCGGGACATCAGGAAGGGCATCCAGCCTTAATCCCCCATGTATACCCTGGGATGGACTAGTGACCTGTATAAGGTATTTCTCTGCCTTCTGCCCAATGAGCAGTGGGATAGGCACCAGCAGATCTGTGACCCAACTTCCGATAAATGGTTGACCAAGACGTGAGTTTTATTAAGCAAAATGAAATACATTTGATTATACTGTTGCATGTCCCATGTAGCCTTCTCCCGTGTTCCACATAAAACCCTCGGTAAGTCAAAAAAATAATGCTTAGTCACAGTGTTTAGTCAAGCAAAATGATGCATCCTGATTACATTTTTACAAGCAGGCAACCATGCACCTAACTCATAAAAATCTGTCCACAAGCCTGAATATGAAAACCCAATGGCTCTGAATGACATTTAATGAAAAATAAAAGATCTTTGATCGTGTCATTTACATGTCCCATAAAGCCTACCCTTCTGAGATGCAAATGGCTGCACACAAAACCCGGCAAATTACAAATAAACGTTGCTGTCAAACAGAATTCACATGGAGCCTATTTCAGAGATCTAAATATGATGCGTCAATGTTGGCATTCTATTTAGCCTCATAGATTGGCTAGTTCCCCACCACAGTTCCCAGCCATCTGACAGCTTTTCTTTGACCCCAGTTCATCAGTTCTTAGCTTAAAGTCTTGAGCTGTAGCCACTTTTAGAAGGGAGGCAGAGTTCTGGCATTGTGTTTGGGATGAATGGTGCAATCTTGCTTGCCACAAGAGTCAGACTTAGCCTTCAATGCACTATTGCACTTATTGTAAGTGATCTGGAGCACTTTCCATATCAGCTGCAAATGGATTTGAAAAAGCCCAAATCTGTATGTCTGTGCCTCAGGCAAATCTGCAGAATTCTGCTTTGGGTGTCATCAGTTTTTTCATGCATCTCTCTTAGGCAAGTGGTGAGCGCATTTACCGCTGACTGGCAGGTTGAAAAGTGAACATAATTTCCCTACTGCATTTGGTTCCCCCAGAAACACAGTTTTCTTTGAAAAGCTTTCATTGCATCATGCATATGGGCGATTGCATGTTTGCATCTCTGCAGACGGCACGCCCGTCTGTTTTTTTAGGCACGCACATGGGGCGTGAATTACTTTGCAGACCAAAGCTACAACTACGCAGGTCAACATTTATTGAGAATCTTAATTGGGATGCAAGCCAGTTTGAAATTTGGGAGGGGCCAGATTTAGACCACCACCCTTGATTTTGACACATGTGGGTTAGCTATTGATTATCTAACTGCTACAACTGTGGCTATCCGCTGGCAAATAACCACTTCTATGCTCTCAGTCTGCCACCTACCCACATCCAATCTCCACAGCCAAGTACAGACAGAGACGATGGGCTGGAATTTTCTTTTACCTAGGAAATGACAAGAAAAAAACAGATTTTCATTATTATCTTAGCTAAGTCACAAAAGAGGTGAATCTGTTCAGCTGGATCAGAGGTTCATTTCAGAAACGTTTCGTCACTCACCAGGTGACTTCTTCAGTCCTGGTGAGTGACG
>OMLC01050794.1:0-18297 GCA_900302585.1 Regalecus glesne
ATATCATCATTCCACCTATCGATCTATCCAAGTCACAGTGGAAATGAAGGGATGCAGAGGAGTGGTGCAGTGACCCGTAGTCGACTTACTAAAAGCCCCCCCCTTCTCCCCAATTGAAGCACTGAAGTGAACCCTTCAGAGCAAAACAATGAAGTCTTTTCACTTCTCATCTCAGGTCCTCTCCTTTCCTGATGAGCTCTAAATTCTGGCCCCAAGATTGTGTTCCCAGTTGACAGAGCATCCCTGTTTTGGATCTTCCAGTGCTCTCTCCATGGGGAAAAACACCCTCACAACAATATGTTGGTATTCACCTAAAAGGAGTTGATCAATTTTTTATGAGGTGTATCCAATTCAGAGTCCTTACAATCCATCCCAGGAGAACTTTCATCATTGTTTCGGTAATAAAGTTAGAGGTAATAACATAACAATGATGAAGTAATCAGTAGAGTCATTAATAATAAGCTTATGCAGGAAATGTATTAGGCAATGCTTGTGCTAATCAATGAGACTAAACTCTATGAACAATTCCATTTCGATGTTTTATTTATGAATGTGTGTGGGATGATGAGGATTGATTTTTGCTGAATGAGCTAGATCATGATTTAGTAGCAATGGGAAATTTGATTTCCTCAAACACAAAGAATTGAGACAATGGGTTTTTATGAATTAAATGGCTAAGAATAAATCAGATATACAACCCCACAAAAACAATGTACGCACAATCTCTTTATTGTATGCACCCCATCTTCTTCCTTGTTAGATATGTTGGTAGTGTGGACAGTCATGAGAGAAAAGGCAAAGGCTCCAATGAGATCACATGGCCCATACACATGTTCTACCAGACTACAACTGTCTGTTGTTGACTTGAACCCAAGGGTCACACAGCTTCTGTGGTCCTCAGCAGTTAGCACACACAGACACATTTACTACCCTATCCCATTGTATGTCTTCCTATTCTGCCTTTACTCATTTTACTATATAATTTCCTGTTATCCAAACAATGCATTTAATTTACTTCTGCAATGTAAAGCATTTTGTAATGTTTACACTGAAAGTACAACATGTTTTTTTAATCAAGATATAAAGTTAAACATCATCAGGGCTCTACTGTGGATCCAGATATACAACAGAGCCGCCATGACAGCTCACACCATCTTGGCTGCAAAACACTTTACAACCAGCTGGGTGAATAAAAGAGAAAATAGTCTGAGAGAACAAAGGATGGAAGAAAAAGTAGAGAAATTGAGAAGATAAAAATAGGATGTCTCCCTTTCTGTTTGATATGGAACACTCATTTCAAGCATGTCTCTGAATTGTTGGACTTTTAGCACTTAGAGAAAAGCCAAGGAAAGGTAGATAGTCCTGAAATAAAGTCTGAATTTTAGAATAATCAATTTTCAGTATATATCCTTTAAGTATAATCAACTATGGCAAGCTTAAGGCAGATCATTCACAGAGCGTGATATCTGATATATATTATTTTTAAAATTAGAACAATTTTTGAGGCATTCATTGTAAAGCCCTTTGTGTGCTCCCTAGACTAGAAAAGAGCTCTATGAGAACAAGTCCATTTAAAATTTTCTCAAAGCAGTGTGTATATGTAAATATATAAAAAAGTTACTTTGTGTTGTTCGTTTTAATTAAATTAAACATGTGATTGTGTCTGTTTATTGTTACAGGTAGTTCCAAATAACGGTGTTCTATACTTGTAATCATTCATTTCATGACATATTTTGTCCATGTTAAATGCAACAGCTTACATGACGTAGCTATGTTGTGTGAAAGTACTGTATGAAAAGCATTATAAGAGGAGAAATCTGGTTTTGTAGTTATTCCATACCAAAATATATATCAGAAACTTTGCAGTACCTGTAAAAAAGTGCTAAATAAAAATTGGTCCATTCACCATTTTACCATTCCTAGTTCCATATAATTCCTAGTTCCCTTTGCAAGATGAGTATAAAAGATTATCAAAATAAAAACTCCCCTTTCAGCAACAGTCCAAACACTAAGGCATTTGCAATTCCAGATGTATGTCTCTAATCTACGGATTCCTCCGGCAACTACTGATAAAGACACAAGTGGTATCCGAATTATTAGCACACTTGGCATATTTGATGTATGTTCTGTACAGTGCATAGAATATACATCATGAACTCCAAACCAAACTATCTATGTATGTAACACTTGGTACACTCACATCCAGGCTGCAGAGACCCTTTATAACACAAACATAAGAAGTTGGTCACTTTGGAATTCAAGCTCCGTCACTTTGGCTCATATGAACATACATGTAAGGTATGTCAATAAAAAAGTCACCATCAACGCTATGGCAATGCACAAGGCAGCCTCGGTCCTGCACTCGCTTACACTTCTTTTTCTATTTTTGCACGTTTGGTTAGATTCTAGCGTCCACTTACTAATCACATATAGCAGGGACGAATTTTTAAGCTACCACTGTTCACTTGACAAACTAACCTGACATTTTTTAACTGAATTTTACTGAAATTTATATAAGAAAGGCTGGCCGAGCATTTGGCTTTGTGCAGGCTCTGGTGCAGACTTCCCATGGGGTAAGTGGGCCAGTATACTCATTAAATTATGTTGGCATAGATTTTGTGTGGCATTTCCATTAACCCATCTTGCAAATCTCTACTCTCTCTACAAAGATGGACTAACTGCTTCTCCTAAATGGAAAAAAAATCTCAAACTTTTTCCACATCTGGTACTCTGTTTCTCACTGAAATCTGGCTCAGTGATCACATATCAAATAGTACACTTCATCGTCCATAGTTCCAACTCCTCTGAGTGGACCATGAAATGGAGCTACATAATTCGACATGAATGATGGTTGGTGTACAGATGTCACAGAGTTGAAGAAATCATGGAGCTCCCCCTTGTCATTGACTGCAAGCCATTTGATTCACAGTGGTAAAGGTCATCATTTATTCTTATTGATGTCTATATCCCACCCCATGCTTGTGTTAAAGATGCATTTTAACACTTGACTGGTCAAATAGCAAACAGAGGCAAAATGTCCATACTCCACTCTCATTATTCTTGGGGATTTTAACAGAGTAAAACTCTGCCACAAACTGCCAAAATACAGACACCCTCTTAATTGTCTTACGGGGCACAAAACACTGTAACACTGCAATTTCCCCCTGTGGGAATAATAAGGGAATATCTTATCTTATCATTGCTAAAGAATATTAAAAGACAACTATTACTCTGTTCACCGTGCAGCCCTGGGGCTCTCTAATCACGGCCTGTTTCATCTTATTACAACCTATACCCTGAATCAGATTTTGAGAAACAAAAAAGCTGTGTGAAAACTCAAATGACCCAACCTGAGGAGCATGTACTCGCCTTACAGCACCACCAGGTGAATTCCAGTCTGATGAAAAGACACAAGTAAAGCAGCAGGACCAAGCATGGTGTCAGGCTGCACTTTGAAGTCATGTGCTGATGACCTGGCAGGGATGTTCACTAGTATCTTTAACCTCTCCTTATAAATGGCTGAAGTCCTCTCCTGTCTTTAATCCACCATCACTGTCCTTGTGCCCCAAAAGACAACAGTTAAATGCCTTAATGATTCACCCTGTTCCCCGAAAATTAATTGTTATGAAGTGCATTGAAAGGCTTGCACATTCTCACATCGAAGCTATATATAGGATATATGGCCACCAAAGCCCAAACTAGCATGCTGAAGAACAGCTTCTTCCCCAGAGCTGTATTCTCCATCAGTCCACAACCTCCCATAGTTATTGGGAACTGAGCTCTTTGCCATGCAAAACTGCATTTTATCATTTAGCAATAACAAGTGGCTTATTTGATGTATATAGAGGACAATGCCTCACTATATTTATCTTGTTGACCTTACCTTTTTTCTAGCCGTTATGTCAATTCAAGACTTTGTGGACTGGTGCCAGAAGAACCGCCTCCAGATCAATGCGGGTAAAACCAAGGAAATGGTGGTGGATTTTCGCAGGTACACTCACTCCACTATGACACAGGTGATCATCCAGGGGATGGACATTGACATGGTGACACCTTACAAGTACCTGGTGTTCACCTTAACAATAAACGGGACTGATCACTCTAGAGTACTGTATAAGAGTGCCCAGAGAAGACTCTATCTGCTAAATAGACTGAGGTCTTCTGGAGGTCAGGGGTCACTCCTCAAGACATGTTCCAACACGGTGGTGACACCAGCCATCTTCTATGGAGTGGTCTGCTGGGGCAGCAGCATCTCAGCTGCAGAGAGGAAGATACTTGATCAACTGGTCTAGAGAGCTAGCTCTGTACTGGGATGCCCCCTCAACACTGTGGAGGTAGTGGGACAAGGGAGGATGATGGCCAAGCTGTCATCCATGATGGACAATGGTTCTCCCCCCATGCAGGACTACATTGCTAGACTAGAGAGCTCCTTCAGTGACAGGTTACTGAATCCAAGGTGTCTGAAGGAGCTTCATCACAGGTCTTTCCTTCCTGCAGCTGTTAGACTCTATAATCAACACTGCTCCCACAGTAGAACTAATTCAATACATGAACAAAAACATCAACATACCAGTTAATTAAAAATGAGTATATTTTTTCCATTCATACTGTATATAGTGTTAATATTTCTACCCTTGTTAAATGGATGTTACATATTATGTTCTAGATTAGATTTTTTTCTGCCTCTCTTACTGTGTTTTCCACTTTGCTGCTGTAACACCGTAATTTCCCCCTGTGGGACTAATAAACGAATATCTTATCTTATATCTTATCTTACTAGCGATTTGATCTCGTTTTTCTATCGCAGCTGGTTTCTGAGTAACAAAACATAATTTTATGGGTGAAAGTTGGGGAAATATCCAGGACAGTTTGCTATTGTACTCCAGGGCTTGAGTAGTTACTAATCAGTTTCTTGTTCAAGGACAGTTTGGCAGGCTTTTTTTTGAAAGAACCAGAGATTGAGCCACCAATGTTCTGATCACTAGAAAAATGTCATACCTTCTGACCTATGCACCCCCTACTAAAAATATAATCAATATAATTTTGTAAATTAATGATAGATCCACTAATTCTTTCAGCACTTGTCTGAATCTTTTTCATGAGCTAAAGCTTATGTAATATCCATTATTCCTTACAGATATCCTACAGAGAGACTATGTTGGATATTGTATTCTTTAATTTATGATAACCAACAGAAAACAATATTCCTCTAAAGTACAATTTGCTTTTTTTATGGGTCAATGCCAAATAAACAACTTTAGCAAGGAAGAGAGACATAGTTTGTTTCGGGTTACCATTGGACTGCTAAATATGCATTTGTAAGGGGCAACACAACATCTATGTAAAATAAATTGGCCAGCCAGTAGAAAAATACTTTTATATGGCTGGGTGTTTTGTCCTGTTGAAGGTAAACAGACTTTGGAGTCATAAAGTATTTGATTCTGGGAACAAACGACATCCTCCACTGTCAACTCTGATTAAAGACAAACAACAAGTCTCAAATTTAAAAAAAGAAATCCCCAATTGGGTAGATGGGAGGGGTTGACAGAGCATCCATATGACATAACACAGCCACCCTTTTTGGAGGCACACCCATGCCAAGTGCAATTCTTCCTCATCAGTCTGGACCTAAAGCATCAACACTAATTACAGAGAAAAGCAACTTTTAAGCAAAATGGAGAACTTCCATGAAGAAATATCTGTTATGAGAACTTCAGGGTCCTAACTTCCACCCAGCATGACTTCTGAGGGTTGGAGCAGTAGAGATAGGGAAGAAAAAGGGTCGAGGGGCTCTTGCAGTTTATCCAGATACAGGAATAAAAGAAACCAAAGCAGGATGGTAGCTGCTGGGGCTACAATCAACTTTGAACTTTTAGACCAGCAATCGATGAAGCCAAACTTCAGTTTTCAGGATTCCAGCAACAGTCCGGAGATAGCACCTCCTCAAAGAGATGCCACCAAATGAAAATACAGAGTACGTGGGGGTTTTATTACATATCATACCATAATATGAAATATATCTCAAATAACTATATGCAAGGTCAAGACAGTTCAGAATTAAACATAGATCATTTCCCATGCTGCCAAGACACTATATAAACCATACATCGCCTGCTGTAGCCACTTTGAAGGTTCAATGACTAATACATTAACAGTTGGATCACCAACTTCCATTAAGGACTATTTGAAAAATTTGTAAAAGAAGAGGGGGAGATTTGTTATATTGCCATGTTAGAAACCTGTTTGCTGGTTATAATAGAAATGAACACCAGCTTAAATTTAATTTAATAAATTCATTATGTTCAATTAACAACAATAGCAACTTTACAGGGCCAAATGAAATGCATTGGCTTTTGCCTCCCTCCTGGCCTGATGCACAGTTTTGCTTCATTGGAAAGGGAAGACGTAACCTGCTCATTCACAGTGGTTGGGGGACCTATTATATAGTCTAACACTGGAGAAAATAAGCTATTCGTTGCATGGATCAGAGAAAATGTTTAATAAGGTTTGGGGATTATTTCTAGATTATTTCCACAACCCCGAAATCCTGATTGAACTATAGTGTGGTTACTTTACCATGTCTGACCCTGACTTCCAGCCAAAACCTTTGCAGGCACTTTAAATCCACCTAATGTCTGTAGTTATTAATTGGTCTTTTATTTTACTTATTTGTTGTTTATTTACCTTTGCTTTGTAGTACTTGATTTGATTTGTTTTTCATTTATTATTATTATGCTATCCCATATGATGTTGTATATAATGCTATTATGTTTGTATAACTACCAGCTGCTTGGGGTGGGAGGGTGTGGGGATGAGTGGTGGGGGAAAGGGTGAGTTCATTCTTGAATCATCAGGTTGTACTCTGTGTTTTTGACTGGGCCAATACAATTTATTATTTATTTTTTATACATTATTATTCATTATTATTATTACAAATAATTTTGAAAGAAAGAAAAGTTACTGACAGGAGGCAGCAGGTGACACTAGGGAAAATCATTCCTAGCACCCAGATAAAAAGCACTGGTGTCTCCTATGGATAGGTCTTCTCCCATCTACTCTTCTCCTTCTACGTAAAGGAACCTTAGAGGAACAACCTGTCAAACTTTTTAAGTTTTCAGGTGACACAACTGTCATTGGCTTGATGCATGCACAATAATCCAGGTAAGGGAATCACCAAAAGGTGAATCCATGACATCTTCAGTCAGACTGAAGATGTCACCTGTTTGAGTGATGAAACATTTCTGAATAAACCTCTTATTCAGTTGAAACCTATTCACCATTTTGTGATGAACTATCACTGGCCATATCTGGGATGGTAACGAGCCTGCATATAGATGGAAGGCTGAACACCTGACTGTGGCCACAATGATCTGGAGTTGAACATATTCAAAACTGTGGGGAAGATAGTGAACTTCAGGAGAAGCCCCTCAACACTGGCCCTCCTCACGATACTCAACAACACAATCTCTGCAGTTGATCAATTCTTTAGGGCTCAAAAACAACTGTTGATTCAGCTTGCTATAATTCTGCCCCTTTCTAAATGTGTCTGAATGAGAAAATATCCAGATCAGCGAAACAGATTAGGCCTCTTCCACAGACACCTGTAAGACAAAACTGTATACGACTCTCTTCCCTCATAGGAATGTGTAACAATTTGGAAGACCTTGCCCGCTTCGCTATTGATGAATGCCTTTAAAACAAGTGTGGCGCTTCTGGCAGAAGACCCATTTCAAGCACAGTGCTTATGAAGAATGTTTGTGTGTGTGTGTGTGTGTGTGTGTGTGTGCGTGTGTGTGTAAAATGGCATTTCATAGTGATGCCTGAGGACTATCTTGATTGAATCATTGCCTGTGTCTAGCGGACCCGATCCTGAAAGGGAAAAATAACCACTAATGTAGACTTATGCACACGCACACACATAATTTCTACCACTTCTGTACAAACCTGTTAGTCAGGATGAAAATTAGCTTGAATTGTACGTAAATTATAATGACTGATAAGCTGCTGCAACATTGGAAATTAAAGCAATCCTTTAAAGAGAGGATGATCCCCTGTACTACTCGCGATATAGAAAATAGACTGCATTTTCACACACACTCATACACTGATGGTGGTGTCAACAGTAACAACCTGCTCATCAGGAACAGTTAGGGGGTCAAGTATCGTGCTCTAGCACAATTTTTTGCCAGGAGGAGTTAATAAAATAAATAAATAAATAAATAAATAAATAAATCGAGCCAGCCACCCTGCAGTTACCAGATCACATGCTCTACCTCCTGAGCGACTGGCTATATTGAGCTGGCTATACAGTCCAGGGATTGGCAACAAGTTAACAAATACACGATACCTAAAGAACACACACACACATATGCACAGATAAGCATGCATGCACAATCACGCACGCACCTTTTGCATATAGGTGCTCCCCTCAAACGAGTAAACAAAGCAAACATCCTCAAAATCATCTCGATGGGCATGTTTAGGTTCATATACTATTGGTAGTATTGATACATCCTTGACAGAAAGACCTAATTGAGTCGTGTCCTAAAACTGCAAACACCCCAAAATAACCCAGAGAAGAAATCAGTACTTCTATTTTGTGTTCATTTTTCTCCCGGCCTGCTTTGACACCCCTGTGCAGGACTGTGCTCAGCAGCAGCGTATTAATATGACAAGCCAGTGACAGCTGTCACAGCTGACAAACCTACAGTACATCTATTAGGATTATTTGCAGAGCTCAGAGAAATTACTCTGCTGGTTGCATCTCAAAAGTCATTATAAATTTACACGCACAGCCACACGCACGCACGTACACATGCACACATGTTCTACCTCCATTCAGTGAGATATTCTTGTTCCTCCTGGCCAGGGTGTATATAGCACTGGCAGCTGGTAGCACAAGCTGGCTTTCAGCTCATAAACACCTACATCAACAGCAGCCTGCCAAAGGCACCTCCGGTAATGCGGATAAAACCCAATTTTAAGTCAACTTCTCACTTCAAATTCCACTCTGGCACACATGAATGCAGATATTAGAACATACAGACATTGGTCCATGACATTGATACAATATATGTAGCAATGATTTTTACCTGAGCTGTGCATATGTTGCCTGTTGTAACATATGTACTGCAAATGTTCCCTGTCATATGCAGTCGTCCTGTAGCTGCAGGCTAAACAACAGTTCTCTCCTTCGCCTTGATTATTCATCCCCCCTTTTTTCCAAATGCACGCCTGCACACACACAACCAGATACACAAACACACACACAAGCCAAACACAAACAGCCAAACAAACAAAGCCTCCAAACTGCACCTGCTTTGATTCATGTGCGTGTATTTTTATGGAAAACTACCCCCAACATGGATGGAGTGCACAGGTGTCATATTGGGGCTCCTTCTAGAACAAAAATGGCATTTATCTCTGCTGACAGCTACAAGCCAGCTCTAATTTTGGTGAAAAAAATAACACTAATCACCTCGTATGTATTTTTGGCCGATTGCAAATTTTATTTTGCAGCATCAGACATATCAAAAACACATAAAAGGTCAATTTTACATGTCACAATTAGTCTTCACATTTTGGGGTTAGACATGAACATAGATGGAGCATGGAGGATTATGGCTAGATGCCCTAGATGCCGACACCCCACACTGGGATCAAACCTGCAATTCAACACCATTAAACCCTGGGACCTTGGTGACGGATAAGATAAGATATTCCTTTATTAGTCACACAGGGGGAAATTTTGGTGTTACAGCAGCAAAGTGGAAAGCACAGTAAGAGAGACATGTAAATGGCTGGGTGGCTACGGAGATATCAGAGTATCACTTTTTCCGAATGAAAACTTAACTTTGATGTTTCTTAACCCCTGATGGCCAACATTTTATAAAAATCCCCTGTACATAACACTCCAAGGGACAGCATAGCTCAGTAGATAGGGCGGTTGTCTAACAATTGGAGATCGGTGGTTCAATTCCCAGCCCCTGCAGAAAGCATGTCGAGGTATCCTTGAGCAAAACACTGAGCCCCGAACTGCTCACCGAGCACCATGCTATGTCTTTATTCACTGCCTCCAAACGATAGTATGAGTTAAAGGAAGAGAACAAATTCAACTGCTCTTGGTCATGTGGGAAATATAAAAATCTATCTATCAATGACTCATGAAAAACAGACCTGTTGAGATTTGCAGCAACCACATTTCTGTACGCTCTGGTTTAGTCTACTGATTGTGTGTTTTTGTTTTAACTGTGGCCCTCTAAGTGGTCCTCTATTGTTGTGTCAAGAATCTTGAGCACTCGAACAAAAGGCTTCACAGGGCACAAGGAGAAACAGGTAGTGAACATGTTCACTAATTCCTGTTTGTGCTTGCCTCCACAGAGACACAAGAGAGATCATTATTTCATCAGCTCAAGTAACACATCCACAAAAACAAAATAAATCACAACGAAGAAAAAAAGCCCTTGCATTAGAGTTTAAAGCCAAGCCAATGCATGGTATGAATTTACACCATGTAATCTATTCCAGCTGACTGCAACTTTTATTATATTTATGAAGAAGGTGGATGGGGGAGGAAGGGGGGTTAAAAAAGGAGTGACCAAACTGCTACAGGTGGGACAGGACAGATGAAACATAACAATTTCATGGCCCATTAACTGGTTGATGAATAGGTAGAAACTACTGGTTTCTGTTTGAGTGCCGTGCCCTGAAAATCTGGACCTATTATTTTCTAAAACAAAAAAAGAGAAAGAGAGAGAGACAGACTGACAAGAGACAGAGATACAGAGACAGAGAGAAACATCAAGACAGACAGATAGAAACAGAGAGAGAGATAGACAGGCAGACAGAGAAAGAGAGAGACAGATACAGGCAGAGACACAGAGACGGACACAGAGACACAGAGAAAGAGAGTGAGAGAGAGACAGACTGACAAGAGACAGAGATACAGAGACAGAGAGAAACATCAAGACAGACAGATAGAAACAGAGAGAGAGAGAGACAGGCAGACAGAGAAAGAGAGAGACAGATACAGGCAGAGACACAGAGACGGACACAGAGACACAGAGAAAGAGAGTGAGAGAGAGAGACAGAGGGAAATGGAGACAGTCAGAGAGAGAGAGAGAGAGAGAGACAGACAAATAAAGAGTCACAGGGAGAGAGAGACAGAGAGAGATAGACAGATGGAGACAGACCGACAAGAGACAGAGATAGGGACAGAGAGAGAGATAGACGGGCAGACAGAGAAAGAGAGAGAGACAGATACAGGCAGAAACACAGAGACGGACACAGAGACACAGAGAGAGACAGAGGGAAATGGAGACAGAGACAGAGAGAGACAGCGAGACAGACAGACAGAGAGAGATGGAGACAGTCAGAGAGAGAGAGAGAGACAGACAGACAGACAGACAGAGACAGACAAATAAAGAGTCACAGGGAGAGAGAGACAGAGAGAGAGAGAGAACTTTTCCTCTCTAAATTGAAGCTAGAGACCTCACAGTTTCCTGAAGTAAACTGTAGCCTTTGGCTGCCTGCCCAATCATCCACGGTGGCAGCCTCCTGCCAATTCTTCCCTATGAGTGTACGTGTGTGCACACATATGTGCACGTGTGTACATTTCCACTCCTGCTGCAGTTTGAAAACAGAGCAGGAGTTTTGTGTGTGGAGTGTTTCACACACTTGGCAAGGGGTGATTATCTCAATAGACAAAGAGTCGTTGAACGAATTAAAGAGAAAATCTGCTGATGTTCACATGACATGGGTTTAAAGAAGGTCGGAGTGACAGAGAGGTTTTTATTTTCATGGTTTTCACACGTATTGTGTAATACGTGTGAACTCTGCACGTGATGACTCCTCTAGCTTCGGTATCTATGGCAGCAGCAAACCCAGGCCAGTTCAGGCGCATTCACCAACAGCTGAAAATAAATAGCCAATACAAGCCTATAATAAGAAGAGGAATCTGCACACACTCACACACACACACACAACCTCTCCTCCTCTCCCTGTCAGACACACTCAGATACCATGAAACTCAGACACTCATGCAACAGCTTGCACATTTACAAGTCAACTGGAGATTAATGGAAGTGCTACTAACTCACCTTTGAGTATTGCTCGCTCGCTCATCGGGGCACACTTCTTTCTTTTCCTCTGAATCGGCAGTTTATTATTTATTTAACAGGGGGCATGGACAACCCAACTCTTGGCCGAGTTAGCTATATAGCTTATTTATATCTTCAGTCTAAGAGCTGGCCATTTTGGATCTCAGAGGAGCTTGATTGTCACCATCTCCTCCTGTAATGGACATATTTCTGTGAATCTCTCTGGCTGTCACTCAGTAGTGGGGCCTACTGAGATGTCAAACAGATTTTTATTGCTGGAGTTTTTCAAACTTGCTGGCTTCTCTGAGATGTCTCTTCCCATACATTATAGGCATTTAGCAGACGCTCTTACCCAGAGCGACGTACATCAAGTGAGCAGTTAGGGGTTCAGTGTCTTGCTCATGGACACCTCGACATGCTACCTGCAGGACTGGGAATTGATCCTACAACCTTCCGATTGCCAGACGACCACTCTACCCACTGAGCTAGTCCATTTGGTGAGCACTCTGTGCCCTCTGACCTCTTCTTCTCCTTGTCCACCTGCCTGCTGCTTTAAGCAGACAGCCTTGTAGACAGGGTGATCTTCTGACTTGGCTCTTTTGGCTTGAGTGTCATTCAGTATTTAACAGTCACTAAATCAGTCCCCAATCCCCATGTCCGACTGCACCCCCTCACCCCCACGCACCCTCTTTCAAATCATTCTAACAGTCTCAGTACTCCCTTCCCTTCATCTGCCACCAACCCGTCTTCATGGTTAAACAAGTCCCTCATAATTACTTGTCCTCTTCCCTATCGGGGCCAGTAGCCTTAGAAAGCAACATAATATCTAAGTTGTGGTTTGTTCATGAGTCTTTCATTCACTTGTCACCGACAAAAACAGATTTTTGGGGGGACAGAAAAGCCTTGGAGACCATTGATAATGTGGCCAGCTACAACACCGAAAAATATTACTACCAATCTCACATTCATTTAGTAATGCAGCAGTCACAAATAATACAGCAGGGCTTGTGCATTTCCTGCCAGCTGTGATTGAAACACTGAATGTATGCATTATAGCCATTCGCCATTTATTTTAACTTGAGGAAAATCTTGAAAGCTGCCAACGCATAGAGCCGGTGAAAACTAGCCCTATTTAAGAAGAAAGACACATTGATTCGCTGGCCTGCTGAGCACGGCTTGCCAGCTCCGTACAGAGGCACCGAGTGCACTTGACTTGCGGCGCGGCAGTTTGCGCACGGCAGTGGGACGCTGACCAGAGGAATACAAAATGTTATTATGATGATTGTGTCATCAGTCTATCTGTACGTTAAAAGGCATTGCATAATTCACATAGTCACGCCATTCACAGGATTCCCGTAAGTTAGAAGGAGGACAGGCATGGGCATTCATTTCCTGGCACTACATGAGCCGAGTCTCCTCTTATCTCGCGATTTGTTCAACTAGAGGAACGTTTCCGTGCGGACTCGCGGGAGGACTTGGAGACGTGCGTGTGTCTCCACAATGATGGACTCCTGCGGTGAGTGCGGTGCATGGCGTTCTACTTGGCAAACCGGTTATCGTTACGTCTACCCTTACCGTCACCCACAACAACACCAGTGTCATACATAATGTACATACATTCATTTGTGCAAACATATTAAGAAACGAGGACATTGCTCCTGTGCAGCCCTCCTGTGGCTCTCGCTATAAAAATGCGCACGGAGCGGATATCCTGCCCCCGAAAAGGCTATTAAATCCACAGAAGACCAACTTACCTGTAGAGATTCCGCCAGATGGAAGAGCTTTCCTGTCGCTTTTTAAAAGGCGCAGTCTTGGGGGAAAAGGCAGATCTCACCCAGGACCACACTTTCATTTGTCCCTGTGCGTAGTGGCACAGAGCAGGAGACTGCCACCCTGGACTTACAGACTGCCATCTGTGTCCGCGCCGCACTGCCGCCGTATTTACTCCAGCTGGAGAGGAAACACGCCTACCCAAGGATGATTGGCTCGAAGAAAGGAGCCTGATCTGTTTCCAGGTTTAGAACGAGTCGATATGAGAGGAGTGAGTTGTCATTTTACCTTCGCACTTAGTTGTGAGCACTCCTCCGTATCTTCATGACACCACAAGGCTGCAATGTGATATTAGATGAAAGGTGATGAGATGCACACAATATGCAAACTGATGACTCCATCCTCAAATAAACACGTCTTACGCTGATTTACGACACCCCTCAGACAGCTTGACTGAACAGCTCTTAGTGATTTACTGATTTACCTTAAACTGTCGTCAATGCTGGTCTATATGAAATACGTCGATATCAGTGCAACATGTAGGACTTTTTTGCGCATGATTCTGATGGCTTTGCAATTGAATACCATGTAGCAACTCTACTGGCGAATCTCTAAAATCATGTATGAATGAATGAAGAAGCCGACAGTCCACAGGTCTGTTGTGAAGTTTGTAAGTGAATCACTTTCTCAAGACTGACCTGTTCGCTTGCTCGTACATGGTCGAACAGCTGGAACAGAACGGGCTCTTGATGAGCTGACTGCACTTCTGAGTGACTGCATCATCACGTGTCCTGTGCTGGGTCAAATAAACACCCTGAACCCGCTGACAGTGGTCGGTGTTTTAGACGTTGCCAGTGGAGGAAGATGAACATGACGGACGAGGGCTCTGCCTTCTCATTGGGGAACATACTGTATGGAGGATGGAGACGCCCCGTTAAAGGGACTGACCACAGGACTCTCACCAAACGCGCAGACTCCGCCCGCCTGCCGTCATGTGTCAGGGGTGCGGCCCGGCTTCCCACACCTCAGCAAAGCAGCAAGATTCAACTTCTACACTGGTCCAGTGACGTCACCTGGCAGCGTCCAATAGAAACAACGACAGGGGGTCAAATTTCTAATTAATCAGTTGCATCGAACAATTCAGCATGGGGGGCCATAGCTCAGAAGATGTTGTGATGGTCCAGGAGTTGGGGGATTGTCGGTTCAATCCCTACAGAAAGCGTGTAAAGGTATCCTTGAGCAAGACACTTAATCCCCCAACTACTCTTATACCATAGGAGGGGTTAAATGCTGAGAACACATTTTGTTGTACGTATTTACAACGATGGATAACTTTAAAAAAAACAATAAACTATCACAAATACATGTTGATTTTAATCACCTGTGGTATGTGATTGATTGGTGAGCTTCAGTAAACGGCAATTCCTTGTATAAGTCGTTTTTGTAAATTAAAAGATTTGTAATGAAAGACAAGCTTGGACAGGTCTGTGTGCTGCCTGAGCAACACCAGTTCCCAAACGATTACACTTTGAGCCAAACTCTACCAGTGTGTGTAACAGGTGTTAGTTGTTGTTTTTTAAAGTATTATTTATGTAGCTTTCACCACCGTGCACAGTAGCTTTGATATTTTACTCACTGGTTTGAGTTTAAAGAGTTTTGATGTTGGATTGTGTCAGTTTGGATATTGCCTTTGTTGCCTTCTTTTTTCATTTTAGTTGCTTTTTTGAAGTGACAGGCTAATAACATTGAGTCGTTGTTCTTTGTTTGTCTTCATTATTGTGTTTAATGGACGCCTGTTTGAGATGAGACTCCTTATTACAAACACTATACTGCATTTCTTCTCAGCTGCATAACTTCCATTTAGCTGTCGTTTCTCTTTGTTATAGGTTTTATTTGTGCAAAACAAGCGGAATGAAAATGTAAAACAAGGTAATTAAAAACAAGTTCTGTTTGGAACTCATATGGTGCAAAACCTTCCTGTCTCCAAAAAAATCACTTTACTATAAATATAGCTGCTAAATCCTTTATATTGAACTCAAATATTTTGTGTTTGCATTTTTTTTTTAGATTTCAGAAAAATCCTAAAAGAGATAGCCTGTGATTTAGGAGTAGCTGCGTGTGTGCGTGTTTGTGTGTGTGTGTGTGGTGAGGTCAGGGGATTCTAGGGTGCTACAATATACTCAAGAGCCTCTCTGAGGAGTTGTGGCCTTTGTTTAACAGCCCTTTCCTAAAATTACATCATACCCCACTCACATGTAATTCATTGTTGGTTTTGAAGTCACGCATAGTCAAGTGCGATGCTTTTTTAACATTGGATTCAGTTATGCGAGCAACCAAAAAACATGAAAGAAAATATCAAGATGGCAAAAAAAAGGAAAACAAAGGGAAATTTGCTGACAATCGCTGCCCTAGTTTTTATCTCATCTTATCAAAACTTTTGCCCCTACTCTAGTGACATTCAAGAAGGAGAAATCACTGTAGAATTGCCAAGAAAGTCAAGTCAGGTCAGTTTTATTTCTATAGCCCATTATCACAAATTAACATTTTGTCTCAGTGGACTTTACATTAACACAACATCCTACCTTTAAATTCTCACATCAGATGAGAAATAACTCCCTTAAAAACATTTAACAGGGAGAACAATTGGAAGAAACCTCAGGGAGAGCAACAGAGGAGGATCTCTCTCCCAAGATGGACAGCCATGAGTACACAGAATAAGACATAATTTACAGCATATAACATGATCAGAATAACAGAATTATATGCAGAAAAGCATGTTGAGGTGTCTTTGAGCAAGACACTGTTCCCCTAATTACTCTACCCTGTGATAGATTGGCAACCTATACAGGGTGTACCCTGCCTTTCACCCAATGAGAATGGAGATAGGCTTCAGTTCCCCTGCGACCAGATTTTGGATAAGTGATTGACAATGGATGGATGGATTGATGGATATCAATAATAATGATAATCTCCTTCATAGTGACAGTACTAGTTAATGAATATCCAAAATGTAAACACACCAGATTAAGCCACTAGACTGAGTCTCATCATATGTAGAACGTGGAAAAATGTACAGATGGATGATGATCCTTAAAGAGGCTGGAAAGATGAAGGACGTGGAATAGGCGTGCCGACGTGAAGAAGAAAAGGACTGGTGTCTTGATGCATGCTCAATAATCCAGGTAAGGGAATCACAGAAAAGGTGAATCAGTCCAACTGGATAAGACGTTTATTCAGAAGTAATGGTGGTGTAGGTGGATTCACTTGCTGCGTACCCAACTGCTTGAACAGTAAAAAGAACGGAAACCTTGCATTTTATGCCTTCCCTAGTGGGTTAAGTAAAGAGAAACAGCTACTGAAGAAGAGATGGATCAGTTTTATCTCAAGTAAAGATTCTAAACCAACTATTGTGCACATGGTTTGCTCAGAACACTTTCCATGTGGGAAGAAGACGTACATGGATATTGAGCCAACTGTAACTCCGAAGACTGCAAATGCAAAGCCACGAGTTGAAAGATCAACAGTGAGAACAATAAATATGGATACTGTAAGTTCAGCTGAAACAGAAAGGTGAGTTGAGATGGAAGAACTTCAAAAATAATTTTGTTGAATGTACATCCTGGAAATATGGCTCCTGCAGCAGAATTTATAAAATAAGAAACTGTGAAAAGATAGGCCTAGCTGATAAGATTGAGCAGCTGACAAATTAATATGCAAGACGTGGCGGAAAATAAGCAACTGACATGAAAATTTTGTGCTACATGATAAAATTGTTCTCTCTGAGGAACCATCGCCTTAACGTGGTGGAGAGGTTTGAGTGTCTCTATGGTCCCGAGAGCTGTGTTGTCTGGAGCCTTGTGTTAGGGTCTCCCATGGGAAATGGAACCCTGGTGAGGGACCAAACTAAGAATGGTTCAAGAAAACCCCATGAAATATCTAAAAAGAAGTGACGTTACCCTGCCCGGAGGAAGCCCGGGGCCCTCATCTGGAGCCAGGCTCAGAAGGAGGGCCCGTCAGCGAGTGCCTGGTGGCCGAGTTTACCACGGAGGCCGGCCGGGCTCAGCCCGAAAAAGCAACATGGACACTTCTCCATCCTGTAGACCCACCACCTACAGGAAGAACCAGTGGGGTCGGGTGCACTGCCAGACAGGTAGCAGTGAAGCCAAAGGGTCTCAGTGGACCAGAAGCAAGCAACAGAAGCTAGCATTAGGGACGTGGAATGTCACCTCCTTGGGGGGTAAGGAGCCAGAGCTTGTGCGGGAGGTGGAACGGTACCAATTAGATCTGGTGGGGCTCAACTCTACTCACAGCACCGGATTTGGAACCAAGGTCTTAGATAGGAGTTGGACTTTATACTCTTCAGGAGTTGCCCAAGATGAGAGACGCAGGGCAGGTGTAGGGATTCTCATAAGACCCCGGCTGAGGGCCA
>OMLC01050856.1:0-10818 GCA_900302585.1 Regalecus glesne
AGAAGATACATCAGGTATCTTGATGAAAAACACCGGGCCTCATTCATCAATTGTTGGCATATACAAATTTGTTCTCACATACCCATGGAATCATCCAGCCTCAAAGTTTGGTAACTACTGAATTTTGACACCAATTGGCTAACACGGATGTCTTCTTTGGAAGCCTGGGTGATTGCTCGTTACAAGAGGCAGAAAAGAGATGTTGGGGGAAAGGAATTACAAACACTTATCAGGCTTTGCTTCTGTTAGACACTTTCTTTCAACATCGCTTTCACTGTCAACATCACATTTCGCTGCACTGCACAGAATAAAGCTTGGGATTGCAATACTAGCTTCAAAGTCTCCAGATTCAAAATTAACATCTGAAGTAAGTTTATTAACTTTACTATGCTACTAAATAGTACTAAATGCTATATCAAATGGGAAGAGGACAGCACTTGTTTGGATGAATGAATGAACAAATGAGTTGAATTCTATGTATATAAAAAAACACATAGCCAAAACACCGATTCTGAATATTGGTGTTATGTTCAATCCCTGCCTTTCCTTTGATAATCACATTAATCACATCAAGACCATTTTCACCGATGTAACAGTTCAAATTCATGCTTCCAGATCTATGGCTGATGCAAAGACTCTAAATGAATTAACCTGAATGATTAATCTTTTATCATCCCTGAAGGGATTTGTTTTTCACATAGAACATAAATATCAAAAAACCCTCAACCATACTTGACAATATATGATATAAAATAATGCATAAACATTTGAAAAACGTGATAAAACATATCACCAAAGGCAAAATTAATGTAATGGATAAATGAACTCAGGTACACCCCAAGAAGTGCCAGAAAGTGCTAAATTCAGACCATGCTATTAGAGCTTGTTAAACAGCTGTATGCGGTTTGAGACAGAGGCTATTATGCCTCTTTTAATCCATATCCTTGGCAATGCTATACCTTCATCTTGAAAGTAAAAGTCCATAATCAGACCATTTAAGGATGTATTGGATTTTTTTTATGATCGTGTGAGGTAAATGCATGGTGTACTGGTTTTTCATCTACAAAAAGCAAAATCAGAAATGAAGTTTCTATCTTCAGTGTGTCATTCAAATTAATGCTTACCATTGTCAAATGAATACAACCATTTTGCATATAATAATAATAATAATAATAAAAATAATAATGATTCCCTTAACAGTCCCGCAAGGGGAAATTTGGATTTCTTTGTATTTTTGACCCAACCTATTGTATAGGAGCAGTGAGCTGCCAACATATGGCGCTCGGGGAGCAGTTAGGGGTTCAGTGTCTTGCTCAAGGACACCTCGACATGCAGTATGCAGGGCCGGGGATCGATCCCACAACCTTCCGATTGCCAGACGACCGCTCTACCCACTGAGCTATGCCGCCCCATGCATATGTGCTGTACTGTACATTGTACATATACCTGTATAGTCTATCATATCCATCTACCTCAGGCATGTACACAAGTAACCCATACAAGAACAAGTCCATTACCATTTAACCTGCTAACATTTATTTCAGCATCTCTGATACATTCTCCGCAACATTGCATTGTATTGCCTATCAATTCATCTGTATATAATCAATCTTGTGTCTCTATGTGAGGGTGTGGTAGCAGCAGAGTGCACTTGTCAGGAAATGACGAGCCAAATGTCGTGGGTTTAATCCTACTGTGTAGTATCAGGAAGGGCATCTGGCCTTAATCCCCCATGCTCCATGCTCCTGTGACCACCCCCACAACATCAACACTAATCGTGATATTTATCAACTGACTTGTGAAGTAACTGGCAGCCACAAAACAAACGTCAAATTCCATGTCTATGCAAACCTACATGGTCAATAAACATGATTCCAATACAAGTTTAACAGTTTCACAACCCTGTCCAGTTCTTTCTTGTTTTGTAAGCACCCCCCAACACTAAATATAATGTCAATATACTTAAAATGGAGATCGTGCGAACCAATGTGAACATAATTCTGTCCACATTAAAACTTCAGTTTCCTTAAAAAGTAGTGCCATTGTTGTGCCTTTGGAAACCCAGCATTGGTGTTGGCATTCCATGTCAGTTTGCTATATAATAATAGTGCTCAGGTACTTGTATACTTGTAAACTTATAATGGCTAGATTTTTCATTATTATACGGGAGAGAGTGGAGTTTCTTCTGAGGTAATGATTGTTTTCTTTAATTTTCTTTGTGTTTAAAACTAATGACTTATCTGACCACAAGCTGTAGATGTGGGTACTCTCAGCTGTATAACTGGTCTCATCATCAGTTAAAAGGCCCATTAGAGTCACATAATATACAAATTTCATTGTGTACAATTATTCTGTTGACTTAAATATTAATTGAAATAAAATGTGAACAGGAAAGTTGAGAGGACACAATCTTGTGGTACCCCAATCTGATTGCTGATGACATTTTACTGTCCTCCATGGACATGAACATACTGTTGCCTCTTAGTAAGGAAGTCTTATATCCATCTTTTCTCCTGTAACTATCAGCAGCTATCCCCAGTGGTGGAAATGATGTATAGCGAAACACTCAAATTCATGGTGTAAACTACCCTGGAAAGAGAAAACGTATCCTGTTGATGGAAGAGGTAAAGAAGGCCAAGATGGACAGTGATAGAAAAAGAGGTAGAACAAGAGTGAACCCCCAACAGGCATTCACTCAATTGGAGCAAGCTCCAGTGTTTTATAGAACTCTGCTTCCTAAATGAGATCTGTTTCCCCCTAGCGAGACGAAACCATTCGTAAGGAAACAGGTTAGCTATCGGTTACAGCGAGGTTAAGTGTCATGTTAGGTTGAGGCTAGGTTAAGGTCAGGCTTAAGTTGAGGTTATTTTAAGGTTAATCAAGTGTTCCAGTGTTGTATCAAACTCTGAATAGGAGGAAACAGACCTTGATAAGGAAACAGATTTGATTCGACACTTGGGACTTGAGAGGGGCCCAAATCAATTTTCAGCAGGTATTCTTTCTATGGGATCAGTAAGTAACCAAGAGGTCCATTTCACATGTCACAACTAGTCCCCACGTTGTGGGCGTGGACACGCATTTACATAGAGCTCAGGGGAAATTATGGCTGAATGGATCAGTAAATAACACAACCTGCCTATTTGTTAATACTACCAGATGTTTTATTCTACCTTTATCACACCACTGAGATCGGAGTTTCCAGTTCAAATTGGGATTCTCAGAGATTGGAAAGTGATCCCGTTGCCTTAGCAACACTAGTGCAAACAATAAATACATTTGGAAGCATGAGGGGTGGAGAATTAAAAGTTGTCCAAAGCCAGTTTAGGTTAGCAATGTGATTTCCCTGTTGGGAAGACAGTGATTTAGTGATAAAACCAAGGTGTGATGTTTTTGTGTACATCTAAGTCCGCTTATGCCAGCAAATGCCTGTGCGGGTGTAGTTTACTTGTGGTGTAACCAAAAGATCCATGTCAGTCTTGCCTATTAACACACCCTCCCTCCTGGGAGGTGTTATGATCTCAGTGGGATTCCCTCCAGATCATCCTGTACCCTGCACTGTTGTGCTACTCCCCTAAACCACACTGCTGCACTGGTTAGGCTCATTTATTTTGACTACCAAAAATAAAATAAAAACATAAAATTAATATAGGATGTGGGTTAACTACTCTCCAGGTAGGAATTTTGGTTCATAAAGTTATGCGCTTTCAAACAAATCTGAAAGTCATAGCCGTTGTCAAGAGCTTATTATCTCCACGCCCCTGCCCCTGGCTCACACCTTAGGTCATGGGGAAAGTGCTAAGCTGGGTCACAGGTCACATTTGATGGCTTTGTGCCTCTGGCATAAAGGCTGAGGTGCCTATATGTTCCAAGAGAGCTTCGGAAAATGCTTCCACAAAACTTTCACAAAAATGGTAGGCTATGTCATCTTGAACAAAAAAAGTTTACATTGTAAAACATTCAAACAGCAGCTTGTACATGTAAAACAGCAAACCACCAGTCTACTTCCTACGGATTGAACTCTCGCGGACAGAGCACATCAAAACACAGATGGACGCTGACCCTGATATCAAAAGGGGCAGACAAAGTTATTGTTATAGTGTTTCTCTAGAGATTTAATTCTGTCCTCAGCATGTGTAGAAGCCAGCACATGTAAGAGAATGAAATTGCACTTTCTGTCTAGTATTCCTAGTGATCTACTCTAGCAGGGGTGGGCAGCATGCTCCAGAAATGGCCACCGAGAGTGCGGGTCTTTGTTCCAACCAAAGCAGTTACACACCTGACGCAAATCAAATCAAGGTGCTTCACAAAGACTATTGGCTGACTACTAGAATCAGGTGTGTAACTACTTGCTTAGAACAAAGACCTGCGCCCACACAACCCTTTCTGGATCAAGTTAACCACTCCTGCTCTAAACCAAACCACCAGGACATTAAACAGCTCCAAGAAAATATTACCGAGGGAGATTTATGATATGTTGAGTAACAAGTAATGAAAAACAGGCCACATATATCAATCAATGTTTTATGCATATTTATGATCAATCAACCCATCTGCAGTATATTTCAAGTGATAGAAAATTAGCAACATCAAAGCCAATTGGAAACAACTTGGGGAATCAAATTTCCACCATTTCTATTACTTCCTACGTAGGATTAGCAAACAAAATGTGGTCACAGAAAATGGGTGGGGAGGTAATCATGGTTGCTGAGCACCAGGTAGAGGAAAGATTTAATTGGGGAGAAGTGCTAAGCCTGGGTCTGTGTGAGTTTTTGTGGTGTTTTGTGATATTTTGGCACACCCAAGCTTGGATTGTGGGCTCCAAACCCATATGGTTCTTATTTCAAACAATTTACTGGATTGGCACTTGATTCAGTTAGCCAGACCCCTGCTCTGATGTTCATCAGTAAACAAAGCACAAACAGCTAATGGTGGATTGTCTTTCTATGCAAGTCTCTTATCACATCTATCTCAACCAGTCCTTGAGATGCACCAGTAAACAAACAGCTATACAGCCAATTCATTGTTTATTGCACTCACCAAGTTAAATAGCCCACATCTGTTCATCCTTCTGAAACCATTCTCCATCACTCACTATTACTGACTACAATTCTGAGCCAATATGTCTGTACAATTATATACAGACGGTGTTAAACCTAAGCCAACACAAGTTGATATAAGTAGTTACATTATAAATGCACTTGTACATATCTGAAAAATAGCAGTTGCTATTCTTTAAGTAAAATAATAGTTTATAGAGAAACACAGAGCAAAACAACAAAAAAAGCCAAGAATTTAGCAAACATTTTTTGTAGTTCTTAAACCACAGGGTAGTTGCTTTACCACAGTCTTATTTAAGTATAACCATGAGCATGACCCAATTACCATACTTAGAAATTTTTGCCTTTTATCTATGTTTGCTTGACAATTTAATCTCTTAAAGGATCCATCCATCCATCAACAACTGCTTTATCCTAAATCAGGTTGCGGAGTTATCCTGAAGCCTATCCAAGTGCTCATTGAGCGAAAGGCAGGGAATCACCCCGGACAAGTTACCATTCCATCACAGGACTTGTACAGTTAATGGTTCTATATATTGCTCAAGGACACTTTGCCATGCTTTCTGAAGGGACCATCAATCTTCTGATTACTAGATGACCGCCATACCTCCTAAGCTATGCTGCCTTCTCTTAAAGAATATTTAACTGAATAATGGAAGCATGCACTGATTTATGCCAAGATCAAAGAGAGAACTCACCTCTGCTTGCTTTTCCCTGATCTGAGAGTGTATTGTATATCTCACTCTGTTCCCTGAGAAAACCACTCTATACACAAACTTTCAGCTCCACAAATGCTACTAGGTATTGAATTATGAAGGTACTTAACTAACTTATTAGACATATTTTAACAGTACGCTTCAATACTCATACTAATAAGGAAGCCAAGGAGAGCCCCTTTATTTGGTCATTGTATTCCTAAATGGTAAATGGACTCGGTTATATATATCACTTTTGTCCTCTGCATTTAACCCATCATAGTGTAAAGGGACAGTGGGCAGCTGCACAGGGAACCATTAGGGGTTTAGTGTCTTGCTCAAGGACACTTTAACACGCTTTCTGAAGGTGCCTGGGATTGAACCAGTGACAATCTGATTACCACTCTACCTCCTGAGCCATGCTGCCACATGAGCATACTTATAGATAGATAGATGTAATTTTCATAAAATGAAAAGATACAGGTGATAAAAAAGACTCAAGACCATTACAGAAAATTACAGAACAATTATAAAAGATACATGATCAATGAAAAAAATAGCATTACATAGTTAATTAAACCAGGGAGTGGGGAAAGCAGAGAAGGGAACGTTTGAGTGTTTATAGTGTTTTCCTACACTGAAGCTCGCCACAGCTAAAGCTGCTGGCAAACCCTCGGTAGTTGTCCTCCAAGACCTATAAGCCACATCTGACAGTGAATCACCGGAGTATACTGTCAACACTGATGAAACTAAGCGCCGTTGAAATAACATGAAAATGTTTTAAACAGCACCTGACAGGGAGGTCATATCACTTGTTATAGAGGGGTCAGGTGTCCACCCTCAATGATACACAAGACCCAGTGCTCAACACACATATTTACACTGCATAGCACCTCACTTTGCCCCATCAGCTCTTCACATAGATTATCCTACCATTTCTATGTCAATGACACCTAACTCTACCTTGTGGAGACTGAGGGCTGGTGAGGGCTGAAGGTTGTTTTGATAACATATGTGGTTAATTGAGGGAGACGCACTGGCATCTTAACTGGTCCCAAACCAGATTATTGGTCACTGCGTTATCTGTCCACCAAGAGTACACGCTTCAAAAACATTTTCACCCCTCTAGCTAACAGGACTCTGAATTCCTCCCAATAGTCCCCCCACACACACATCACTGGCAGACATACTACCACCTAATTGTTGTAGCTGATATGTCTGTTGGTGATATTGTGTGACTGTGTTGCCCATTGAGCACTGGGATAGGCTCCAGAATGACTTCACGAGCCAACTATGGACAGTTGATCGTGGCTTGATGGATGGATTTATTGTTCATGATAATATGTGGAGTGTTAACTTTTGTCCACGAGTGCTGCAAAGTTCACATGCTGTTCTGAAAATTAACTCCACCAGCCTTGGTCATGTCACTAATAAATAATCTAATCCTTCTCAAACCCTGTATCTATATTGATCAGGCACACACATCTAGAATCATACAATTGCTACAAGAAATCTCATGGTGATGATTGATAACTGGCTTTTATTTTCTGACTGCATTATATTCTTGCTACCCTGGTTTATAGATCATTTATAAAATCAGATTGTCGCTCTCAGAACACGCTAACAAGCTCCTGGTCCAGCCTCTACTTATTTCTTGGTTAGGCTACTGCAATTTATTTCTTGGTCTCTTGGCCTGTGCAATCCAACGTCTGCAATGAATTCAAGAACAATATTGTGAGCTTGGTTTTCCACCCACCACAATGTGCAAAAGTCCTGCTTCTCCGTGTCCTTGCACTAGTTCCCTGTTACAGCCCATATACAATTTCAAACCTTGCTGTTGGTGTTTAGATAGTTTGAAGGAAAATATAGTGATTGATTGATTTATAGATTGATAAAATTTAGTTAGCATTTGACCGATAGAAAGTGTCCAATCCACTGTAGCAACCCCTACGAATTAGGGAGCAAGTCTTTAACATCTAACTGGAAAATTCATAACCCACCACACATACGTGAAAGCCTTTTATTGCTTTACGATCAAGGGCAGTGGAATTTGTTCACTGCATTTAAACCATCCTATCGCATAGGAGCAGTGAGTGCATCTGTAGCATGGCACAGAGAACACTTGGGTGTTAAGTACCTAACTTATAGACATATCAACACACTTTTTGAAGGGGCTGGGGATCGAACCACCAATCTCTGATTACTAGGCAATCGCCCTACCTCATGTGCTATGCTGCCCCCAAGGACATGTGCAACAAAATGTTCAACGTCTTCTTTATCTAGCTGCATCAGGAATAGGATATAAAAAATGCCTGCATTTATTCCAGATTGTTTCTGTACCTGTGGGGTGACAGTGAAAGTTTTATCAGTCCATCAAGAAGGCCTCTTTATTTTGTCATTGGATTCTTACAACAAATTTGTTCGCTGCATTTTACATATCCTATGGTAAAGGAGCAGAGGGCAGCTGCAGCGTCCGGGGACAACGTGTGGTTTGTTTCCTAATGCCTTGGTCAGAGGCACAGACAGTGGCATTAACCCTAACAACCATGTCTTCTTGATAATGGAGGAAACCCACACAGACAAGGGGAAAACATCCAAACTCAATACACAATGGACTTGGGACAGCCTGCAATTCCAACCCAGGACCTTCTTGTTGTGAGATAACAGTGCTAACTACTGGTCCAGCATGCCACCATAAAGTGGCATCCATCTGTCATACGTCAAGTGATGTATTGTGATGTCAGTTGTCGGACCAAAAAATCTACTGCCAAGAATAGCTCGAGTTTCTAATCTCCACCACACTCTTAAGACGGCTTTCAAAAAACACAACCTCATTTCCTTGGCTTAACCACGTTTTAAACAGTGGAAATGACAGCCCACAACATCAGTACAGAGTAACTACTTTATGGACAACGTAATGCATTCTGGTTCAAGAAGCTACTGTCGAGGAGACTGTGAGCAGTACATCAAGTTCTGTGTCGCATATGACACAGTACAGATTTTAGTGGTGATATGCATAAATATTCAGAACTAAGCTGAAGGGAAAGGAAAACTTGCGGAGAGCAAAAGAGATAACAAGAAAAAGAGAGGACTTTTTAACAGATATGGCTAGTCTCAGAGGGTCTAAATGACTAATGAAAACCACACGTATGCAAAGGTCCATCAGGAATGGGGGAGTAAGGGATGAAGGAGGAGGAAGAGCAGAGGATGCGGGGTGGGGCTCTTGAAGTGAGGTAAGAGGGATCCAGCACCGATACCGTTTTCATTCCAGCAGTATTTACTGGGCGACTGCAGAGCCCTCGCAAGCCAAGGTTGCTGTCATGCAGCTGGACAGAGACACTTTCTCCTCTTTTTGAGTTCCTTCTCTTGTATCACACACCCTTTATCAGTCCATCTGTTCTCATTACTTTACTCTCTACCCAACCATTAATTCTGTTGGCTCTTAATAAGCTCTTGCTCTTTATTAGTATTCTCTCTGCCAACATCATCAGAGAAGCCTCCATTTCTGAGGTTTTTGATCTGCTCTATTATTCCTTCTAGGACCTCCTTTCTGGAATCGCCAGCCCATAAAAGTACACGTACACCCTTACCTCACTGCCACCTCCAAACTCAAAATTCTCAAACATATATTTCCAAGGAGTACCTTGTAACTGGCTTTATAGCTCTCGCAAATCACGACTTCAATTGCCGACTGAATGATAAATCTGGCAACTCCTTATTTTGATCTGCATGGTGCAATTGTGTCACTTGCCATCATGGTTTAATTGGGTCGATCCCAGTGCTCCTTGCCTGAGTTAAGCTGTGGTTGACAGTGTTTTCCTTAGTAGCTATTTTGTGAACCACATACATATACATTCATTTGTTTTTTTTGGATGTCTTTAGCAGATCTAGTGTATCAGCTCTGTACAAAAAAACAAAACAAAGACATTGAAATTAGAAAAGTTGACACCCTCGGATGTTTCTCAAATATACAAATACTTTATTCATATCCAGACCATCAGAAGAGGTGTGACATGAGCAAAGTGAAATGCAGTTTGACACGGTATACTTTTACTCACGTTCCTAGTCATTTACATGCATATTCAAATGGATGTACTTCTGCGTATAGAAACATCTAATTCACATTTATGAAATTTATATGCATATTTGATTGCTTCATTTCTTTTCAAATTAATATGTAATGTGGTGTGCTATATGACAGATTCTAAATTATGTATCAGATTCGATAATTTTCTTCAACTATCCTGAGCTTCAATCCCAGCCATTGAAACACACTTATCTCTCCAGGGAGTGCCACATAGTAATCTGAGCTAATTATGTTGAAAATACGCGCACGCACAAGCACACACACGCACACACACGCACAGACACACACACACACACACACACACACACACACACGCACACACACACACACACACACACACAAAGAGACACACACACAGTGATCACTAGACAAAGATTTCAGTGTATCGGGAGCTACTTGATTTGTTTTTTCATTGCTAAGAGAGCCATCCAAGAATTATAAAGCACAAAGGCCCCAGGCAAAGTCCTACAAAAATATTGTAATACTGTTATCTCCTCCACTCAGACTAGCATATGGCACAACTGGCAATATACACGATTACACTCACAGGGGGAATGCCACACCTGGCACGGCTGATAGTGATTTTCCACCATTATGTGAGCATGGTGGTTAGGCTGGTACAGGGATGCAGACTGACATGACTGAGCAGGTTCCATACTCAGACAGAGAATATAAAGACGAGGGGAAGCTGGATGGGGGCGGGCATGTTGGGATGGCGTAGGTAGAATGGCAGAAGAATGCTGGGTGGTTGGGTTTGCTGAGGATTCAGGCTGAAATGCACAGGAGCATCAAATATTCCCAGTATGAGAAAAAGACTTCATACAGTAGCCACCTCTATCTTTCCCACCTGTGCCCCACCCTTATTCCCTCTAAGCCCCACCTTGCAACCTATCAGCATTAGGCTGGAGTAGCACAAGTACAACCTCAAGGCAAAGAGAAATCAGTCTGGTATTCAGCGACGGAGAGTGAAAGCAAACTA
>OMLC01050860.1:3461-16947 GCA_900302585.1 Regalecus glesne
TATTTGCTAGATGCTAGAAGGAATATCATTGCATATGAAGAGTACAGGAATGTTAGCCAAGTCAATATGTGGTCTGACAAGAGCATACTGGATCAGTTGAGGACACCCTATACAGTACTAATGGACACAGTAAAATTCACTGTAGTGACCCCTGAAAAAGTGTCAACAGGCCAAAGTTTGATAAAGAGGTTGACATGAAGAGGGGGATGATATTTTTAATATAATTTAATTTTATATTGCCATCATTATTATTAATGATAATAATATTGAATTGTTATAACATACTATGCCTAGGGGACTGTCAGGAATCAACTACCCTAGGTAAGTACCCTAGACTATCCACTTAGCTAAGGGGTCAAAGGTTAAACCAGAGGTCTCAGACCTTTTTTCCTCTGAGAGCTACTTTTACAAAATGAAAATGGTCGAAGGCTCCTCGTGTTGTGTAACATTCACTCTCATAGCTAGGTGTGTGGCGTGATCGTGTGGTGGTCAGTATGCTACGTGGTGGTCGCAGATAACCTCGGTTTAAATCACGGTTTTTAAACTACGTTGAGGCGGCGTAGCTCAGTACATAGAATACACGATTGGTGGTTGGAAGGTCACAGGTTTGATCCCCAGCCCTACAGAAAGCGTCGTTGCTGCACAGGGATTTATCGTTGGTCTTGTAAACAGAGACTAATGTGTTTTAAGCGGAGTTTTTAGCTCCTTTACTTTCGTTTTTCATAAGCTGCTACCTTCAGGAATGTCCCGTGCTATATTGCTGTGAACAACATAGGAGAGCCAACACGTCGGGTCAGGACTCTGTGGTCTACACCCACCTACAGGCTAATGGCCACTCATTCAAGGATGATGATGTTCACATCCTTGATAGGGAGGAACGCTGGTTTGAGAGGGGGGTGAAGGAGGCCATCTACGTTAAGAGGGAACAACCGTCTTTGAATAGGGGAGGTGGCCTGAGAGTACACCTATCTGCGTCTTACAATGCCGTGATCGCGAACATTCCCCAATCCTTTGTGAATGGTGCCCATTGTCACTGAATGTGCAGTTGATCACCCAACTTGCATGTGAAACCAACCTGTTGTTGTGTGGCATCAAGGTACTGTTTATAAGGAGGGGGATGTTTTCAGCTAAGACTGAAGAAGTCACCTGGTGAGTGACAAAATATTTCTGAATAAACGTCTGATCCAGTTAAACACCTTTCTTGTGATTCCCTTACCTGGTTTATTGAGCATGCATCAAGACAGTCCGATTACCCATTTCAGAATGAGGATGAACTGAGTTTAAGCCAGAGGATAAATGGAGAGACTCAAGACAGCCTTTATAAGATCAAATAGGATTATTTGATAATGAGACATACAAAACTAATTTGGCAGAGACCCAAAATAATGATTCATAGCTGGAATGGGCATGTATAACAAAAGTTGCATAAAAAAGCAGTTGAAGCTAGTCTCATTACTGTTTCAGTAAAAAGCCACTTTATTTGGTCATCGTCAGTCACAGTTAAGTTATCCCCTCTATTCAACCCCTAAGATGACATAGGCTGAATTAATGTGTCCAACATGGATATTTGTTCCATTCAGGTCAGACAATCTTGAACAATGCACATTGACACAGACAGCTTGGATAGACATAAATCATCAGGTATCATCTAGATTTAAAAGTATACAGTGCACCAACTGTTTCTGGAAGCCTTTGAGGAGAAGCATGTAGTGCAGTTGTAGAATCTGGGTTCAAGTCTGATCAACCCTGCCTAGTTTAACACTAACCTTAGTTTCATGAGTAGAGTGTGTTGAATTAAATGGACCCATTCCCAGTTAGCTGAGATCAAACGAAGTTCATGCCCATTCAGAAAGTCACCTTGTCATGGCATGTCCATCACGCACCATCTGTAGAGATCTGCTCTCTATACATAATGAATAGGGTCTATTGACTCGATAGCCATCAACAGAATTTATTTAAATGACTTTATGTACTCTCATGTGTGACCGCATATGACCTCTGCGAGAAAACAGCTTACCACAGACTGAGCAACTAAAGGGTTTCTCTCCTGTGTGTATTCTAACATGTGACAGCACACTTCCTCTCTGAGAAAACCCTTTGGAGCAGAATGGGCAGGGAAAGGGTTTCTCTCCCGTATGTGTTCTCATGTGTGCCTGCAGATTATCACTTCGGGAAAACACTTTATCACAGACTGAGCAAGAGAAAGGTTTCTCTCCTGTGTGTGTTCTCATGTGCATCTTCATCGCTTTTTTACGAGAAAACTCTCTACCACACGTCGAGCAGGGAAACGGTTTCTCTCCTGTGTGCGTTTTCATGTGCGACTGCATGCCATCTCTCCGAGAGAACATCTTACCACAGACTGAGCAGTTAAACGGTTTCTCTCCTGTGTGTATTCTCATGTGCATCTTCACTGCTTTCTTATCAGAGAACTCTCTGCCACAGACTGAGCAGGGATATGGTTTCTCTCCCGTATGTGTTCTTGTGTGTATTTTCATATGCTGCTTATGAGAGAATTTTTTACCACAGACTGGGCAGGGATAGGGCTTCTCTCCTGTATGTGTTCTCATGTGTGACTGCATATTAAGTCGTCGAGAAAACACCTTACCACAGACTGAGCAAGAAAAGAGTTTCTCTCCTGTGTGTATTTTCATGTGCGCCTGTAGTGCTTTTTTGAGCGAAAACTCTTTGCCACAGATGGAGCAGTGAAATGGTTTCTCTCCTGAATGAGTTCTCATGTGGAGTCTCATGGATTGTTTCAGAGTAAAGCCTCTACTGCAGACTGAACAACTGAAGGGTTTTTTCTCACATCTCTCAAAATCCATTTCACTGTTCTCGGTTGTGTCCGATCCCGACTGAGGTTCTGTAGTCTGGGTCTCACAGTCATCACTTTCTTCAGTCTCATAACTATCTGAAGAGAGAGGTCCATCACTTGCTGGCCGTAAATCAATATCTGGATCTGGTTTAATGGCTGGTTCTAATGGACAACAGTCCTCTTCACCAGGTTCTAGTTTTATCTGCTCAGACGTGGTGTTGGCTGGAATCTGCGACTCAGATTGGCTTTGATGAAGCTGAGAGGACGGAGGTTTCACATCATCATTTTCCCTCCTTAAAGAGACAAGACGGAATGAGAGCGTGGTTGAGTCAGCCGTCTCTTCCAGTCTTTGAAGCTGTTCTCCCTCTTGAATGCTCCAGAGATCCTCCTCTTCCTCTTTATTGGGTAGGAGCTTTCGCTCCCCATTGTCCAGATTGGGGCTTGACTCCTGCTTCACGGGGGGAAACGTATCTTCAGAAACTAGGAACTGCTGGAGATCTGGAGGAGAGAAGAAATAGAAAAAGGTGACTGGACACATTAAATATGGGCAATAAAACATCAGGTGATGTCCTTTACCCAACAGGCGAGTTCATATATCAAGGCTAAATATCTGTTCTGTCCTGAGGCCAGTAATGAGATGTCCAATATGTTTGTCCATTTGCAATGTAATAGTATGGAGAAGTGACCATCAGACCATCATTCTGTGCATTATTGGTAGTTGCTCTCGTTCATAAATTCTTCAACAATGGATTCAGATATGAAATGAAGGATGTTCTCTTCGTGTAATTTCTGCTGCAGGGTGTCAATCCGTCTTCATGTGTTCTCAGCTTCTTAATCTGACAGCCCTTCAAGATTTGCTACTGTAGATGGAGTGTCTGAAAAAATCACCACATAAAACAGGGATGAGAGCATTTTGTTCATAAGACAGTTAGCAGAGCTTAATGTCGTCATTTAATTCGGATGTCGCTTTTTTTGGAGAGCAAACTTAAACTTTGAGACATTTGGACTAATGCCCCGCCCACCTTTAATTCAACGTGGTGTTGAGAATATGAATGTTAGGAACTCGAACAATTCCCTGGACATTGTAATAAATGCACACACATTCATTGACTTTGAAAACAAGAACATTGTTTTCACAAGTCTTATCATTGCTCAACAGAGTTTCAAGTGTTGTCTTTGGACTGTGGCGGCCCGCCAGAGTCTAATTGGTCCAGCCACAGTTTCATAATGCTTTAGCAAAGCATCTTTCATTCCCACTCAGACACATGTGATTGCAGGGCGCAATAACTTGACATCGTCCGCTAACTCGCGTCAGATTGAACCAAGAACTTCGTTTTGCCAAGGTTGTCTCGCTAACGCCGTGTATGGGTGCATGGCCTACATAACGTTTGTCATCTCAGCGACGAATCGCCAGTGATCAACCCAGGTCCTTGGCTAAAATTAATGTTGTCGATGTTACCAAGTTAAAGTATTACTATTTGATACAATGCAATTATTTAAAAAGTATTCTTCCAGGAGATCATGCCCCCCGGACCACCCAAGAGGGTCAGAGGTTGAACCGCCACAGTCTCGCAAAATCCTGTGGGGAACACTGGGCTTCGTGTGGCCTCAGGGAAGTAGAGAAATTTGGCCCGAGGCCCTAAATAATCAGAGTACCATAGAGAGCCTGGTGACAGGCTGCTTCACCACCTGGGATGGCAGATGTGCTGGTAAGGACCACAAGGCCCTGGGTAGGGTTGTGCACACAGCCCAGCACATCACTGGATGTGAGCTGCCCAGTCGACAGGAGCTGTACACCCAGTGGTGTCTCAGGAGATCCCTGGGGGTCATTAAGGATTCAGCACATCTGACACAACAGGCTGTTCTCCCTGCTGCCCTCCAGGAGGAGATACAGGACTCTCAGAACACACACCAGCACACTGAAGAACAGCTTCTGTCCTCACACCATGAGCGGTTTTAATAAGCTACATGCACAAAACGACGAGCGCAACCTCAACATGTCTGTAAAATCTGATTAAACCCTGTGTAGTATCTTACGCTACTGATATATATGATGCACCATCACTGCTTTTATACTCGACTGATTGATTTCCACTCTCACCTTTGGTTATTTTATAGCTTATTCTGTCATAACGGTTTCTCATATGTATTTAATCGTGTACTTGTTGATTTATACATATGCACACACACACACACACACACACCTCTCATTACTGATACATCTTTATTTTACTGGATTTTGATCTTTATCTCATGTTTCTGTATTGGAGCATCCTAGCAAATGAATCTCACAATTTTATTTGCACAACAGTAGGGACAATAAACATCTTGAATCTTGCTACATTCACCTTCCTCTTTCTTTTCATGCCATATTTACTTGTTACTGCAAAAAAAATGCTACACAGCTAACAGGCACCTTGGTGGTTTCCGTCTGATCCTCTACATACGAACACGACCCCCGTGGTAGCCATCTTTGGACACGCACGATAACCACGGATTCGTCATTTCAGTCTTTTTAGTGTCAGTTCAATGATAAAGACACGTCTATTTTGCCGGACCAGGAACGTGACAAAAAGTCAACGAATTCCGAGTCACAACAGACTGTGAATGTAAAAATGATAAAAAAAACCAAAACAACAACGAATATAAACTTTCTCCTGTTCTGGCTTTAACCTGAGAACAAAGTCAGAGCACCGATAATAGACTAACGATCAAAACAAAGTTGAGACTCAACTAAGATCCAGCACGTAAAGAAGATGAGCTATTGTGAAACTTGTCCGGTTCCCAGACCTCAGCAGTAACACTTCCACATCTACCCAACAACAGAAAACAGTGTGCTCACTTAACCACACTGATGACATGATCTGAAGGGATTGTTTTCCGCTCACAAACCTGATTTGTAGATCCGTACTTCAGGTTTATAGACGGCGTCCACTAGCTTTCTCAGACTACAGTTTTCCTTCTTTAGACGTGCTATTTCGGCCTCATTAGCTGCGATCGTTCGTTTATACTCCAAGCATATTTCGGCGGTGTGTTGATCCATCACTGATCCAAACGGTTTGACAGAAAAAATCTTAAGACGACGTTAAACTCAAAAGTCTTGGGTGGTCTCGACGTTAACGGCATGGACATGTTATGAGAACGGGACACCGGAAACAAAGCTGTTGTCAATTCAGCCAAATGAGAACTGTGCGTCTGGAGGGTCTGGATGTCGTCATCATCAGGCGCCTACTGGTCCTCTCATGTTCTGAAGAAGCTCTCTCAGCATGGTAACTCCTCTCAGACTCAAGAAGTCACCCGGCGAGTGACGCAACATTTCTGAATCAAGTTAAGATCCAAGTTGAACTGATTCACCTCTTTGTGGTTGTTTCCATACCCGGATTATTGAGCATGCATCAAGACATTAGTCCTCCATATTCACCGGTTTCCTCCTCATGAAGCACCTTTACGAATGAACAAAGACATCACAATAAAGAACACATGTGTCTTCTTTCCCTACTGGCCTCCTAAAGGCATCGTTTGTTTTGGACTTACATGATGAAGACCCAACTTTAGATAGAGGATGATAGAGATGGGAACATGTTATTAGTTTTGTTATTATAAAAATTAACATTATGATTATAAATCCTCCTCGTCATCGTTCTCTCCCTCTTGATCAATATTCGTGCCCGTATACCATTTCAGGGGTCACCACCAGCTAAGGGGAGCTCGGGTCCACCGAGTCAGTTTCCAGTTCCCCTGAAAGGCTGCTCTGAGTCTTTCAGGGAGAGCGCTATTAAATTGTCCATATTAAACTGTATTCTATATTCCCCACAGTGAGATACCGGAAATGAAAAAAGAATGTAAATATCGTGGCTTTGTTTATTCATTTGTTCATTAATGTTCATTTTTACTAAATATTGGTCTCAATTAAGCGATATAATGTCGCATATTCCTGTTGTTGCCATGGGAGCGCTGGTGCGCACTGTAAGATAGAGCCCCCATGAAGAAAGCCACCGATGGCCCTCTCACACCGGCTCCTTGCCAGTTCCGGTTCCCGAACATAATTTTGAACCGGGATGCACGATCAGACCAGAAATGGTCCAGAACCTGAAAAGTTTTTTCTCAGCTGGAACCAAAAAATAGTTAAAATTTCTTGATGCATGCTCAATAATCCAGGTAGGGAAATCACAAAAAGAGGTGAATCTGTTCAGCTGGATCAGAAGTTTATTTAGAAACGTTTCGTCACTCACCAGGTGACTTCTAGAATGCCGTGATCGCAAACATTCCCCAATCCTCTGTGAATGGTGCCCATTGTCACTGAATGTGCAGTTGATCACCCAACTTGCATGTGAAACCAACCTATTGTTGTGTGGCATCACGGTACTGTTTATAACGAGGGGGATGTTGGCCTTCAGCTCAGACTGAAGAAGTCACCTGGTGAGTGACGAAACGTTTCTAAATAAACTTCTGATCCAGCTGAACAGATTCACCTCTTTTTGTGAGTTAATCGACTTTGTTTTTCCTGAAACTTGGAAATGGCTCAGATTATGCTCTTCTTCATCATATATAAGTCTAAAAACAAAGAATCAGAAGAGTTGTCCATCTGTCCACTGTGGAAGGAAACAGAAATGGCGGTGCTCGGGCCAAGCTAGTGCGTAAGAAAACCACGCATCGCAACCAAAAGGAACATACTAAACATGTAGTCCAGCCTGTTTTGTAACAATTAGTCAGGTTTAATTAAAATTTTTATCATGAATAATTCCACAAGTAACTAAATTAAGTTGATTATAAAAAAGAGGTGATTCAGTTCAACCAGATCAGAAGTGAGCTGAAAGCCACTTGGGACGTTTCCAAATAAACTTCTGATCCAGTTGAACTGATTCACCTCTTTTTGGGGGGATTTCCATACCTGGATTATTGAGCATGCATCAAAATAAATTGATTGCATTTTTTTCCTTTAACACTACTGATTACAATGATCTTTATTTTGTTATTAAATTACGTAACGACGTTACGTGTAACTCGTTATTCCCCAACACTGTACGTAAGGTACTAATGGACACGATAAATTCCAGGTGGTAACCTCTGAAAACGTGTACGAGCATAATAAAATGATCAAGAGGGAGAAAATGAAGAGGAGGATGATAATACTAGTAATCATAATACTAATGTTGATAATAATAATAATAGAATAATAATATTCCCATCTCTATCCTTCTGTATCTGGAATTGTGTCTTCATCATCTATAAGTCTAAAAACAAAGGATGCTTTTCATAGGCCAGGAGGGAAATAAATTAGACGTATTCTTTATTGTGAAGTGATTGAAATTCAATAAAGAGGCTTCATGATGGGGGAAAACTGGTGATCATGGAGCAGTTACCACGCTGAAAGAGCTTCTTCAGGACACAAGGACATCGGTCAGCGCCAGATGATGACGACAATCGGACGACTCCAGACGCGCAGTCCTCATTGGGCTGAATTGACAACAGCTTTGTTTCCGGTGTCCTGCGTCAGTGCTGTTAGCGTCGAGACCGCTCTTGACCCGAGTTTAACGTCGTCTGAAGATGTTACCCGTCAAACCGCTGGGATCAATGATAGATCAACACACTGCCGGGACGTATTTGGAGTATGAACGAAGCATCGCAGCTTATGAGGCTGAAATATCACGTCTAAAGAAGGAAAACTGTCGTCTGAGAAAGCTAGTGGACGCCGTCTATATGCCTGAAGTACGGATCTACAAATCAGGTTTGTGAGTGGAGAACGATCCCTTCGGTTCGTATCATCAGGGTGGTTTAGTGAGCACGATGTTTTCTGTTGTTGGGTAGATTTGTAGATGTGGTAGTTCTAGTGCTTAGGCCTGGGGACCACATGAGTTTCACTATAGCTAATCTTCTTACGTGTTGGATCTTAGTTGAGTCTCGACTTTGTTTTCATCGTTAGTCCTCCTCGATGCCTGGCTGTTATCAGTGCTCTTGATTTTGTTCTGCGGTTAAAGCCAGGTCAAGAGAAATTTTATATTTGTTGTTGTTTTGTGTTTTATTATTTCTACATTTACAGTCTGTTAGGACTTGGAATTCGTTGACTTTTTTCGCGTTTCTAGATCAGCAGCAGCGGCGCGTCTTAATCATTGAACTGAAACTAAAAAGACTGGAACGACAGCCCTATTGTTATTGTGTGAGTTCAAAGATGGCTGACATGGAGGTCGTGTTTGTAAGAGGATTTGACGGGAACCACGAAGATGCCCGTTAGCTGTGTAGCATTTTCTTTTGCAGTAACAAGCAAATATGGCATGAACAGAAAGAAGAAGGTGGACGTAGCCAGACTCAATATGTTGATTGTCATTCGGTTGTACGAACACAGTCGTGTGAGATTCTTTGGCTGGGAGACTCCATAAGAGAAACATGACCTAAAGATGAAAGTAAAGTAAAATAAGGAGGTATATGTAATATAAATCTATGAATATAGGGTCAAATATATATAAGCAACAGTTATAACAGAATAATGCATAAAATAGGTAAAGTGGAGAGTAGAAATCAATCGGTCAAGTACAAAGAGCAGTAGTGGTGCATCATATGTCATCATTAGTCAAAGATACTAGACAAAGGGTTAATCAGATATTACGGAGATGTTAAAGTTGCACTTGTGTTGGTGTGTATGTTATTTATTAAATTATTTATCAGCATGTTGTGTAGATGTACTGAATCCTCTGATGATCCAGAGGGTCTTTCTGAGACACAACAGGGTGCACAGCTCCTGCAGACCGGGCAGCTCACATCCATTAATTAATGTGCTGGGCTTTGCGCAAAACCCTGCCTAGTGCCTTGTGATCCTTTTCAGTACAGCAAGGTGTTAAAGTAGTCTGTCACCAGGCTCTCTATGGTGCTCTGGGGATTTGGGGCCTCAGGCCAAACTTCTTTAGGCGCCTGAGGCCATACAGACACTGTTGAGTAATGAGAAGAGTTGTGAAAATATTGTTCTTGGTTTTATCGTGACCATAAAGTCAATGATGGTCTTTGCAAATCATTTATTGCATTTCCCCAATTAATGTTCTCAACACCACCACCATTATTGTTCCACCCACTTTCGCTTCAAAAGGTGGGTGACAGCATCAAGTAGTGCTGCCTGTCTGGTTTATGAGCAAAATGCTCTCATCCCTGTTTTATGTGGTGATTTTTCAGAAACTCTACCTACAGTAGGAAATCTTGAAGTGCAGTCAGATTCAGAAGCTGAGAACATACGAAGACTGATTGACAACATGCAGCAGAAATTGCATAAAGAGAACATCCTTCATCACATATCCGGATCCATTGTTGCGGAATTGATCCCCACATCTCAAAAGATTTTGTTCGCTAAAGGACATCACCTGATGCTTTGTTACCCATATTTAATGTGTCCAGTCACAGTTTCTATTTGTGTCTCTCTCCTCCAGACCTCCACCAGTTCCTGGTTTCTAAAGGTGAACTTCTCTCTGTGAAGCAGGAGTCGAGCCCCATTCTGGACCAGGAGGAGCCAAAGCCCCCACCCATTAAAGAGGAAGAGGAGGATTTCTGGAGCATTCAGGAGGGAGAAAAGCTTCAAGGACTGGAAGAGACGGCATACTCAACCAAGTTCTCATTCTCTCTTGTCTCTATAAGGAGTGAAAATGATGATGTGAAAGCTCTATCTTCTCAGCTTCATCAAAGCCAAGCCAAGGAGGAACGAGAGGCAGAGTATCCAGTCAGCACTTTAGCTGAGCATATGAAACTCGAATCTGATGGAGAGAACTGTGGTCCATCAGAACCATCCAGTAAGCTAGATCTAGATGTTAATTTACAACCATCAACTGATGGACATCTCTCTTCAGACAGTTGTGAGACTGAGGACAGTGAAGATTTCCAGACTGAGACTAGAGAACCTCAGTCAGGTTTGGACACAACAGAGAGCAGTGAAATCCATTTTGAGAGATGTGAAAAAAATCCCCTCAGTTGTTCAGTCTGCAGTAGAGGGTTTCCTCAAAATCCAACAATGAGAGTTCACATGAGAACTCATACAGAAGAAAAGCTGTTTTCTTGCTCAGTCTGTGGTAAGGTGTTTTCTCGAAGAGGTAATATGCAGTTACACATGAGAATACACACGGGAGAGAAACCGTATCCTTGCTCAGTCTGTGGTAAGGTGTTTTCTCGAAGAAGTACTATGCAGTCACACATGGCAATACATACAGGAAAGAAACCGTTTCCTTGCACCGTCTGTGGTGAGGTGTTTTCTGAAAGAAGTAATATGCGGAGACACATGAGAACACACATAGGAGAGAAACCATTTCCCTGCTCAATCTGTGGATGTGAGTATTCTCATAAAAAAGCGATGCAGCTGCACATGAGAACCCATACAGAGGAGAAATCGTTTTCGTGCTCAATCTGTGGTAAGGTGTTTTCTGAAAGAAGCAATATGCGAAGACACATGAAAACACATACGGGAGAGAAACCGTTTAGTTGCTCAGTCTGTGGTAAAAAATTCTCTCATAAGGATTATATGAAAATCCACATGAGAACACACACAGGTGAGAAACCATTTCCTTGCTCAGTCTGTGGGAGAGAGTTTTCTCACAAAAATGCGATGCAGATGCACATGAGAACACATACAGGAGAGAAACCATTTTCTTGCTCAGTCTGCGGTAAGGTGTTTTCTGAGAGAGGTAATATGCAGGCACACATGAAAACACATACGGGAGAGAAAACGTTTAGTTGCTCATTCTGTGGGAAGAAATTCGCCCAACGAGGAAGTATGCAGTCCCACTTGAGAATACACACAGGAGAGAAACCTTTTAGTTGCTCAGTCTGTAATAAGGTATTTTCACATAGAGGTTCTATGCAGTCACACATGAGATTACATACAGATGTTTAACCATAATTTGTTGACGGATGTCAAGTCTATAGAACCTGTTCATTATAGGTTGGAGAGCAGATCCGTAGACATGGTGCGTGATGGACATGGCATGGAACGCTGACCTGATCTGGATGACCATAAACATGATTTGAACTCGGTTATTTGGAAATAAATCCATCTAGTGAAAAACACACCCTACTCATGAAATTCAGGTCAGTGTCAAACTGATTGTGCTACTGTATTACCTGGCTCTTCTCAAAGGTTTCCAGAAACATTAGGTGCACTGTCCGTCCATCCATCCATCGTCAACCGAAATCGGGTCACGGGTGAACTGGAGCCCATCTCCATTTTTGATGGATGAATGGCGGGGTACACCCTGTATAGGTCGCCAGTCTATCACATGGCAGAGCAATTAAGGGAACAGTGTCTTATTCAAGGACACCTCGAGACAGTTCTCTGCAGGCGATCGAACCTGCAACCTTCCAATGGCCAGACGACCGCTCCACCCACTGAGCCATGCCTCCCTATAGGGTGCACTTGTTAAATCTAGCTGATACCTGATTTTTTTTTAATGTCTATCCTAGCTGTCTGTGTGTCGCTGTACATTGTGTGACCTGAATTTACAAATGTCCATGTTGGACTAATTAATTCACCCTATGTCATCTTATGGGTTAAATAGAGGGGACAAACTTCATTGTGACTGACAAGGACCAAATAAAGTGGCTTTCTACTTAAACAGTGATGAGGCTAGTTTCAACTGGTTCATTGTGCATCTTGTGGCCCTATCGTGCCCATTCCAGCTCCCTATCATTTTTTGGGGTGCTCCACTAGAGAAGCTTTACACTTCTCACTATCAAAGAATCCTATTTGACCTCATACTAGCCCTTTTGAGTCCATCCATTCATCCTCTGACTTAAACTCTGTTTATCCTCATTCGGAAATGGGTTGTTTGGACTGTCTTGATGCATGGTCAATAATCCAGGTAAGGGAATCACAAAAAGGTGAATCAGTTCAACTGGATCAAAAGTTTAATCAGAAGTGTTTCATCATTCAAACAGGTGACATCTCCAGTCTGAGCTTACTGACAGCATCCACCCCCCCCTTATGAACCGTACAGAGATACCACACAACCAAAGGCTGGATTCATATGCAAGTTGGTAGTTGACTGTACATAATAATAATAATCGTTCCCTATAATGGGACATTTTTAATTCTCTGCCTTTAACCCATCCTATTGTAGTAGAAGTGGTCAACCACCATGTGATGCCACCATTTCAGGTTCAATGTCTCGCACAGGACACCCTGACATGCTTTATGAAGGACCGAAGATTGAACCTGCAACCTTCCAGTCACTCTGGCCACTGAGCTCCTCTCTAAAGAGAAGGGCTCACCCGAGATTTGAACCCCGGACCTTTCGCACCCTAAGCGAGAATCATACCCCTAGACCAACGAGCCACATAAAAACCAGTGATAATAACATTGACTCGTCCTATTCACAGCGAATTGGTTACTATTTGCAATCCCAGCATTGTACATCTGTCATCTTCTTACTATGCTGTGATTGCAAGTATCCCCCAATCCTCGGTGAATAGTAGTTATTGCCACTGAACGTGCTAACAACAGAGTCTGAGCCCAAGTGATCAGATACATCGTTATTTATACACTGCAGACAAGGTGGTTGAGGCGGGGATGAGATCAGCAGCTTTGGCAATCAGGTGTCCTTAAGTATGCCGTCTTGTTTGGTGACATCTTGAGTCTGAGCTGACTTGACAGCATCCCCAACTTTATAAACAGTACAGAGATACCACACAACCAAAGGCTGGGTTCAT